>CABFOV010000306.1:92844-145259 GCA_902141375.1 Timema poppense
CTTTTTTTTTTAATTATGTGCATCATTGAACTAGCTTTGTTGTTTAGTTATTGGCTCTATATCAGGGCTCTGAAGAATGTTTTTTTAATTACAAATATGCCAATTGTTATTTTATTTTACCACCACGTCTTATTAACTGTTCCGGTTCCATGTTACATGTTCCATGGGAACTCGTTGGTCCACATAGTAGAATTCTGATAGGAAGAAGCTAATTTTAAAATTACAAACATATTTTAGTGGACAACTTTGATATTATTTTACTATATATTAGTATTATTTTATAGCTATTAATATCTACCAAAAATTAAGGCAGCATACCTCATGACTACATATAAATATATTACAATTGTTTTAATACATTATGTAACTGTTGTAAAAGTTTTTTACTATCTGAATTTTATTGTGATTATTTTAATTTCGTTTGGTTTATTTGTAGCGCAGCTGTGGCTTAGTGGTCAGAGCTCCTGGATACAGAGTCAGAGGTCCAAAGTTCGATCCCTGCGCTCCCAGTTAATTAGAGGGTCTGGAACAGAGTCATATCAACCTCTATGGACAAATTGTTTAGCTACTTGAATAAATAAGTAGCATCTCCGGTCTGGAAAACTGAGACTAGTGGCAGGAAAGCTCGTTGTGCTGACTACACGACACCCTGTATCCACAAATGTTGGCACTATCTTCGACAACATGCAGCAGCCTCTCGGTTGGTATAAGTCGCTTTCAGGTTGACGCCACGCCATGGAGTTTAAAGAAAATAATTGTTTAGTAGTAATACAAATCTATACTAACACAAAAATTTCATGGAAGTGACATTTTAAGGCAAACTTATTAAATATATACTTTACTTGTCTGTATTGAGTTAAAGTATGCTATCTCGGTGTTAAATTATACATTGCTTACCTCTTGCACAGGCTCAAGAGATCTTAAGGTGAAGTAGGAACGATAATCTGATCTTTATTATTTTTAATTTTCAATTATACATGAGTTTCCCTTTTTTCATTTTGTGTGTATGTATTTTCGTGTAAATGTAAATTAGGTAAGGTATGTGAATTATTATTTTCTTAGTACAGTCACCATGAAGCTCACTACAGTCCAATTTTCTTATGAAGAACCTTATCTTAAAGGCAGAATAGTTGTCTAGAACATCCTTCACTTATTCATACGTAAAGTCACGTGATTCTCAGCTTTTACTTTTGAAATACTAGTATAAATACCTATAACATAATACCAAGAAAACAGTAAAATCATATCAATTTTGAGAGAGTTCTTTTTATATTTTCTAAAAAGTTCCTTCTTATAAAATGTTTGACTCATCTGTTCTCATTGTATGAATTGTGAAATAAGAGTTAAAATGGATGAAATGCTACACAACGTGAAAATACAAACTCTTCGTTAATCCAAGTGGAATTGTTAAATAATAAAAAAAAAATTAGACAAGTTGAGTGAAACAGGTTTTTTTAAAGAAAGGAACATATAAATTAGCGCCATCCTGTCATGGGACGTTGCGTGTGGAAGTCTAGTATGTGGGATGTGACGTGTTTGTATACACCCCGTAATTATCAAAATTACACCAACTTTTCGCAAGACGATTCAACTATGTCAATTATAAAACACTGCCGAGTTATATGGGGGAAATCTATAGACGTCAAGGTCAAAAGGTCATACTACTACCATTATGCCATTTATTTTATTTTTGTTAATTTTCTGTTTACTTTAAGGAAATTATTTACCTTCAATCGGAGGTGAACTGTTTTTTTAAACTGCGTTGGTGGCATTACTCGTTTACAAAGCGGTGTTCGTGTACGGGACTAATCGGAATTGATGGGATGGGAACTAAAGTTAAGGAGGGGAGGGGACGCGAGAAAAGGTGAGCGTTTTTGCAGTTTTTATATCAAACATTCTTTTCGTTTAAATTAAATCACATATTGCTTCAATAAAAACATAAGAGTTTAATTTTCTTCGCATGGTGACCTCAACAGTTCAACTTAAGGGATTGTTGGCAGTTTTAATCGTACGCGATTAGAATGTACGGGTAAGGGTGTATGGGACAGTCACGAAACTATCCTGAACAGGTAATCCTGAGCAGAATTAAGCCTTGCTTGATTTTCTTCCATTTTCATCGTTGTGATTAATCGAACGGTTGACAATCCCGAAAGTGTGTGTTCACTGGGCCGATAGTTTTTTTTTCCGTAGTGATTAGGGGGCGCCCGAGTATTACATATGCACATTTTTGGCCATTTTTAACCCCGCCCCTCTCTTGTAAGCAAAAATAACCAAATGCCTAACACCCCGCACCCCCTTGCTTACATGGGATTTGAAGGCTTTTTTCATGCGATTTTGCTTGTAGTCTGAACAGGTAATAAACGCAAAGATAGAAAAAATTAAAAATTCATGCAATTTATAAACTGCTGGTAATTATTAACATATAGGTGTAAATTAATATTGTGAAATAATTGACAATTAACACTAGTATATGAACCCGAACGGGTAGTAAGACGCGGTGGTAATAATAATAATAACACTAGTATACATTGAATTAAAATTTATTGAAAAGGTAAAATTAAAACAAGCTATAAATTTAAATTTATTTTTAATCGAAGTTATAAAAAAAGTATTATTAGTGAATGCATGAATATAATGTTTACAAAAAAAACAACCCTAAACTCTATTTATTCCGATGATCAAGGTCATTGAATCTACGTTTCAACACTTTAAATTATTATATTTCAATTTGGGGGTACGGGGTGGGGGTGGGGGGGTGGGGGGGNGAAGTGTGTTAGTCAAAGAGTATTTCTAGGGAACAGTATTAACCGATGAGTATTTCTAGGGGTGGGGGGGTAGGCACTCGATATTTGGCTTATTTCTATAGCCTTCTTCCTTGTTTAACCACTCAGCATCTTCATAGCTGCCCGAAGTCCTAGCGGCTTGCGATGCACTCTCCCTCAATTTTGACCTTCTTTCTCTGTCTTACGTATGCATTGCTCTGATCCCCCCCACCCCCTCGTCAGCAAAAATAAGCAAAGCTTGAACCCTCTCACCTACTAAGGTGCTTATGTAATACTTGAAAGACCCCAAAGCTTGAACCCTCTCACCCACTAAGGTGCTTATGTAATACTTGAACGACCCCTTAAATACCGGTGTTTCTAATCACATTCGGGATCTTTAACGTTGATTTTGACAGTTCTTCTTTTTAGAGCAGAACTGTATTTCTAAAAAAAAAGAGATCATGCTCTGACACCATACCTACTGAGATACGAACAATGAATACGAAAGTGTCTGAACAAATTCTATTCGTTTTTCCCGTTCGTTTATCATGAACGGGAAACTGTACGAGAGAGTGTAGTTGAGAGTGTGAGTGTGTAGGTGAGAGTGTGAGTGTGTAGGTGAGAGTGTAGGTGAGAGTGTAGGTGAGAGTGTAGGTGAGAGTGTAGGTGCTTTGTCGGTAAACGTGATAGGACGACGGGAAACCTGTCGAGTAATCACGTATGTTTAAAATTGCCAAAAATCCTGAAAGTGTTTGGGGGAAAGGGGGAGGGGTGGCTTTAATCGAACCACCCATTCCATCAAGTCACCGACACAAACTATGACTGTGCTCAGTCCACTTTCTTCACCGGCGAGTAGCTGTGGTGGCAGTCTTGGGTCTCCCCATTTGCAAAATGTCAGTCACGCCACTGTGACTGGCCCATCATGCTAAGCGGTAACAACGCTTGAAACAAATTATAGTTTGTTGCTCTCCCTATGGCAGGAGGAATTTCATAGTAATAAGAGGTCACTCAACGACTCCCGAGTACAACCAGAATGAGGTCAAAAGAGACGATTATTTATCGACTGGTAAATAATTTTGACATAGCTACGAGAATAGAGCTTATCTTTCTTCCTTGTACGTTTGTAAAGTGCTATAATTACTGTGATAAATGAGCTCAGGTCATTTTGTGACAGACGTTACTTCGACAAGTCACGAGTTATTGTTCTAAGAATCGGACCCTTATTTAATATTTAGATGAAAAATGAAGCAGCTCACGTTTAATCTCCTACCCAAATAGATTTAATATTTAATTGAGCACAACATAGATACGCATCAAAATATTAATATAGATGCATACATAATTGGATATATACATATATTTTTTCATATATATGTGTATACAAAATTTTTTTTAGCACCGTGTCTTACTACCCGTTTGGGTTATACTCTTATGTACTAATTACACTAATTGTTTTAGGGATTACGGTGTTAGTCTATATTCATAGGAAGTGTACCCACATTTGTGTGGAGGGAGAGTGGAAAACCATTTGGGAAAAAACCACCCTCAGTACACCCGACCGATATTCGAAACTCAATTTCCCTCCCAGTCATCGACAGTCTAGTGTACTGCGAGAAATAGCGCGTTAGACCGCGCGGCCAACGAGGCGGGTTATATAGTTGAATACCTTCCTAAAAAAAAGGTTGGAACCAGTTTTTTTAACTTTTTTTTATGTCAGAAGTTTATAATCTTATTCTACTAAATTACCAAATTTGGAGAAATAGAAGGAAATAATTACCAGAGTCAAACAATAGACGGAGCAAATGAGAATGGTATTTTCCCCCTCGTCTCTGTATTCGTTCAAGCTATACGTATTCATTAATTAATTAAATGGAGTAGGAATGAAAAGTGTTGAGGTTTGGAGTAAGTGTACCCACATTTGCATGAAGGTAGAGTGGTATATATGTTATGTAAGGTCACGCTCAGTACACCCGACCTGGTTTTAAAACACAATATACCTTGAACCGGAAATCCAGTCCAGCACGAGAGTGACGCATTAGACCACGTGACTAACGATGCGAATAAATAAGGACTACGATATTTTTAACATGCTTAGCCCTAGATCAACTTCAACCAGTACTGCTGGGTACGCAGACAAAGGAGTCAGTCTTGCCTCGTCTTGTTTTCCGGTGACGGGGAGATCAAAGTTCAAATCCCTTTCGGGTGCACTGTGGTGATATTCTATAAATTATTTCCCACCAGATTTCCGACCAAATGCGAATATATTTCCTCTAAATCTTACTTTATCCACTTATACACAGTTAATGTAAATACAGGGATAACCCAGAAGGGGAGTAGGATGCATTGAACAAAAAAATACAAGTGTGTGAGTGTTTGAATGAAAATAAATAAATATATATATATAAATGTGCAGAAAAAACCGCTTCGGTGTCCGCATGGTCTAAGGCGCTACTCTCATAGTAAACTAGACTGCTGATGACGTGGAGATTTAGGTTTGAGTCTCGATCGGGTTTATTGAGGGTAGTTTTTCCATAACGATTTTCCACTCTCCCTCCACGAAATTGCGGGTACACTTCCTATTGATACTACCGCCCTAATCCCTAAAACCATTACTGTAATTAGTACATAAGCGTATAAACTGAACGGGTAGTAAGACGCGGTGTTAAATATATATATGGTACATAGTTATATCTATATTAATAAAACAAAGAGTTTGAATATCAGTATATCTTTATTCATAAACTGGTTAGGAAGAAATAAAATTATTTTTTTATATCTGTTTGAAAGGGGGAAAAAACGTCGCCAGAGTTGGTAATCCATTGCGTGGTTACCCCAGGTAACGCCGGGTACTTATGCTAATAATATATAAGATAGGCTCAGCTTACTTCGCATATCAATAGTACCAAGTATTTTTTAGCTAAAATTCGAGAATAAAGGTTAATTTTATCACAGAAACGGTGCAGAAATATTTTTAAACACTGCGTTTTAAAAAAATGCTCCATTTTTACTAGATTAAAAACTAGACTTATGAAAGGTTTAACATTATTACAGAAATTATTGGGTAATACTATGGATATACAAGTTGAGACCTAGCTCAATAATTTAATTTAAGTATACAAAAGGATTAATTGAACTATGGATTGAAGGATAGAATTTCTTCAACCCCAAGTTTTCTAAATCACTTATTTATAAATATGATTCAGATATCGCCATTCAATTAAGTCAACAAATGTAGAATTCCTTGATTTATTTCCCTTCTTTCAAAAATATATTAAAACTTTCTAACTTTTAAATGAGCCAAATCTATAACTCCCCCATCAGCTGCCCACTTTCGATGTTTAAAGAATTAAAATTAAGTGCCCCTCGTCATTTGTCCTTAACCAACCTTAATACACCGAACGATGGAACGAAAAATTAAGTTTATGAAACAATTATTTAAAAAAGAGAGTCAATTTATCTTCAATGACTATTCCTTTTTAAAACATGCGTGTCTGACTAAATCTTTAATGAAATAAGCATGTACCAATTTATAAATAACATTATTTGCATTTCTTATAATCCAATTTGATTTTGATGCTTATATTAAAGTTCAACATAAAGCACTCATTCTCATTAAATGCATTGCAAATATTTTATTAATGATAAAAATCAAGAAACTTAACGACTTTGCCTACTTGTAGATTTCAAAGCTATTTTGCGAAGTGGGTTGCATATTAACTCGACTCATTGAAGCAGTCCAAGCACAATCACACTTAAGACGCCATGTACAAGATAAAAAAAAACGAAGGAAGAAAATGAGAAGTTCATCCTGAGAGGGATGATAACCCATACCCTCTTCCTCTGATGAGTTTACACAGTCATTTTAATATTTTCACCTTGAATACAGTGACTTACTTTCTAATTTTACGTTTTTCTTGTTTCCTATTCTAGATAGACATATGTTACCACATAATTGTTTAATCTACAACTTGGCAGGAAGACTCCTACATACCATTTTCGTGAACAAACCAAATAGCCTAAGTTGTAAAGTATTTATAAAAAAAATACGTTTACAAAAAAAACAACACTTAAATATAAAAATCATAATTTTGTGACACTGTAGGACTAACTTTAGAATTATTTAAGGATTTATTGTTTTTGTTTCAATGGTATTTCTTTAAAACTCTCCGAGTAAAACGTAAAGTCATTAACATAGGAAATCATATCTTGAACTATTATGACGTCACAGGTAGGTAACGTCATTAATATAATTTCCGGAACGATAATATTTGCTGGTAAAATACTTTTAAGAACGCTTGTAAAACAAAATTCACTAGTGTGTACTATGTATTAGTTTTAAAATTATTAATGTACATCTTATTCGGACACTGTGTTAAGTTGGTGTGAAGTATTAAAGAAACACCTGTCTTAAAAAACGTGAATGTAAGCTATAACGTCTTTAGCAATGATTAGAGATAGAATGAGATAGAATGTTTATGAAGCCATATTTTGTATTCTAAACATCATTTTAATGCTGGACAGGATATAAACATGTTTTGAGCTACTTTGATTTTAAAAATTGTGTTTTCAGTTGGCATAAATTTGCATATTTAAACAATAATTGTTAGTAGATAAAGCGCATATTTTGAAGAATTCCCCAAAAAACTTTTTTTAGCTAGTCGTAAAAAATAATATTTTACAAACAAAATTACTCGAGAGACGAGGGTTCAAGCCCTTGTCCGGAATTAATGATTAACGTAGTAGATCTATTATATACTGTAATCTACTTAATCAAGACTAGAGTTGGGTAGATTGTCCCTGTTATAAAGGGTCACTCACCCTTGACGGATTTGGGCAAAAAGTCCAGGGTCCTGTCTTTGGCTCGCACGTTCTCCCCCGTGCCGTCGATCCAGATATAGGTGGCCTGCACCTTGTTGGACGGTTGAGGCAGACTCAGGTACTTGTTCAGGATCGTCTTGTCCAACGTCGCGTTGGGCGAGTTGCGCAGCGTGCTCATAGTGAGCTACAAAAAACAACAAAAAACCCTGAACTTTAGTTGCAGTCAGTATTACATAAATTCAACTGTGGAAAGAGACATCGGGGTTGCCTACTAATGTGATTTCCCCGTCCACCTTGCCACTCATGCCCCATAGTTCTCTTTATCGAGCGATAAGGTAATTCAATGGACCTTAACTGACAGGCTTACTAACTGCAGCAGTGGCTGAATGGTCTGAGCCGTCATTCACGTTTTGGGCTGGCCTGCTGATACGGGAAGATCAGGGTTCGAATCCCAGTCGGGTATACTGAGGGTGTTTTTTACTCAATGGTTTTGCACTCTCCTTCCATGCAAATGATGGTAAATTACCTCTAAAAAGGCTTCCTTCTTCATCCTTACCTCATTAGAGTAATTATAATATATGCGTATAACCTAAACAGGTGGTAATACGCTGTGATAAAAATCGCACGACATAATCCTTTCGTTAATGGGCACGCTGACTAAATGTCGAGATCATTTAGTCCAGTTTGCCAGTGATGGGAGGGGTCGGGATTTGAATCCCTGGTGGGTGTACTGGTATTGAAGGAATTTTTACTAAATTATTTTTCATTATTTCTTCATGAAAATGTGAGAACATTTCCTCTAAATAATACCCTCATCGATCCTGCTCCAAGATAGTAATTTAATGCGTAGATTAAGGTGGGCAGGACATGGAGAGTGAATGGGAGATTCTAGAACCTTGTTCAGGGTACTGACTGGGAATTCCAATGGGAAGAGACCATCGGGACGACCAAGACGCAGGTAGGAGGATAACATTAGGATGGACCTGAAAGAGATAGGGTTTAATGAGGTGGACTGGATATTTTATTATTATTAGCACCGCGTCTTACTAAACGTTCGGGCTATACGCACTTACGCTAGTGTGCAATGGTAGGGTGATTGTGAGATGAAATGGAGGACCTACAGTTTAACGTGGAATCCAAACCACGTTGCAGGACTGGCATTCCCACATTTACAAGTTGTGATTAATACATATCTTGTCAGGACTGGATATAATCACTCATGATAGGGATAGGGTGTAATGAGGTTGACTGAATAGAACTAGCTCAGATAGGGATAGGTTGTAACGAGGTGGAGTGGATAGAACTAACTCAAGATAGGGATAGGCGACGTACGTTTGTAGGTGCGGCAATAAACTTTCTAGTTCCTAATACCATATAGTAAGTGCGCAAGCCAGGAGGAGTTGTAAGATGCGAAGCCAAACATTAAAACCAACTTAGGAGTGAGGATAGGAATAATAAAAATAAAAATAATTATTATTATTATTAGCACCGCGTCTTACTATCCGTTCGGGTTATACGCACTTACGCTAATGTGTAATGGTAGGGTGAATTGTGAGATGAAATGGAGGACCTACAGTTTAACGTGGGATCCTATCCACGGTGGAGACCTGGCATTCCACACATTCACAAGTTGTGATTAATACACGTCTTGCCAGAGGTTAAGGAAGGGTTTGATAATCAGATAAATTTGTGCCGGGACCGAGGATTGAACCCCGGCCGCCAGAAGTCTGACACTTTACCCCTAGACCACCAGGTCACCGAAGATAGGAAGAATAACTAATAGAAAATGAGCCCACGTTAGCGTGTAGAAAGTACAGATCCGCAAGACCTGTGGAAAACAATAAATGCAACCAGCTGGGGTTTGGACGATGACCTCCCCCATCAATTGCGGCAAAATGGGAGTCCAGTGGCTAAGACCACTGGCTACATTGAGGCCTACCACCCATTCATTTTATATAATTTATTTTTTAAATGCTTACACTAATGAAAATTTTAGATTGTATAGTTATTGTATCTGCTTTCATGTAATTATTCGTGAAAGGAGACTTTTTGCAGCTGTCACATTTGACAGATGGTGTCAATTTTGACTGGTGATAACTAAATATGACGTAATTCAATGTTGGCAATTTCTTATTTATATATTACCTACTTTGAAAATAATATAAAACGAGATAATTATAAAACCCTTTATTTCCATTGGATATTTATTTCTTTACAAGCATTCGTAACGGCTTGTAATACATTATAACCAAGTAAACAGAATGTAGGTGATTTATTTAAAAAACAACATCAGTATATACATTGTAATATTCATTAATCTCTATCTCAATGTGAAGAAAATCATATCTAAGTTTAGATTCCCAGATTAGAGTCAAATCCCCGAAGATTCAAGAGTCATTATATTTTTATATAACATTGCGTCTTAGTACCCATTCGAATTATACGCTGTCGGTGCTGTTAACCTCTCGACCATCCTTGTTAAGGCCAGTGGACTTTCTATCGATTTAACGACCCTAACAACCGAATTTGTTTACATAAAAGTTTATTAAATACACGTGGTACGTCTTGTCTTGTCTTTATCGCTCTGTGGTCACAAATAATATCATCCACTTTGTATTTTCTAAAAGGGCCTTTCCACGCAAACTCTTTTCGACTAAAATTTACACAATTACTATGGTATTGTATTATATTTATTGGTCCACTCTATATGTTATGCATTTTTATACCAGTTTGATTAAATTAGTTAATAACCATAGTGCACAGCGTACCAATAAAAAAAAGAGGGGACGAGCCCACAGCAATGGCCAGACTTTAATTTCTTTTGGTTGGAGAGGTTAAGGTTCGAATCTAAGCCTGGTGTATCGATGTGTGACTTACATCAGTTTTGCCATCCTTTCTCCATGGAGGCAGTTCTTCCAAGCTTTTCTCTTCTTCCTTAGTCTTAAAATAAGTCGTTAATAGGTATCGTGTAGGAATCGTGTTAATATTTAAAATAGATTCAAATATATAATTAAGTATATACAGTTCAATTTTAATAAGAACCTTATCGTACAGCTTGAAAAATTGCTAGGACTACGTTCATGTATTCATACGGTAGTTCATGAGATCTACAGCCCTCACTTGGGATTATCAATAGGCCCCAGCTATAAAATAACAACCATCAAATAGTAAAATGTTATCAATAATAATGACCGCAAAAAAGTAATTATTTTCTCAAATTTTCTTCCAAATAAAACCCTATTTATAAATAGTTCGAATGAGCAAAAAGACTAATAGTCTTTATAAATAAATAAAAACTATAACAACCACCCTACGACGCTACGATAGACTTTCAGGTTGCATAACAACTGGGATAACCTTGACACTTATCCGCCACTCACTTGTCTATGCCATACGCCCTGACAAGATCACACACACATGAATTCAAATGTGCTCAAGACTGAAAATGGCTGGCTGGCATATTAACAACGCCAATAAGTTTTTAGCGGGTATTAAAAGTTCGTTCACGTCCATTCCCATGAATGTCAAGGAATGTTTTGTTCTTGTTATGTTTACGAGAATATAATAAGACGAACCCCTTAACAACAACATATAAGCTAATTTAATTAATAGCACAAAAGGTAATTAAGGCTCAGCGCTACCAACAGTAATACGAATCAATTAGTTTACTTCTCCCCATTTTAGACAGGTAAAAAATGATCATTAAATGATTTTTAACATAATTCTCGAGACAACCAAATGGCAATCAATAAACTATAAAAGACTACTTAATACAAAATACATATGACAAAACAGAATTTTATTATTGCACTAAACACAGCAATATAAATACAATAATCCCCTTTTCTTGGAAAAAACTTAAGACTTACAAGTTAAAGTGACCATTTTTTAGAACAACGTCCCAGTCCTATTCTAAAATTGCCATGTAACCATCTGAATTTGACTAAAATGTTTTTGATTGTTTGGATTTCCCTTTTGGGTTGGCCATTTGACTGGTGGTGATGTGTACTAGTTACTTGTTATATATCCCAAGTTTTAACACAGTCTTTGACATCGTGTGAATTAAATGGTGGCCCATTATCAGAACCATGACAGCTGGTATACCATTACGAGCAAAATTTTGACTTTAGTTGTGTTACTATTGGGACCGATGATCATCTATTAAGTAAATACATTTCGATATATTTTGAAAAATAGTCTACACAGACTAAATATTTCTTACCTATTATATCCATAGAATTAACACCAAGTTTATTCCATGATAGCATTACAACTTCATGTGGCAGTTAAAACTTAATTGTTTACAAGCAGAGCAAGGCTTTGCCACATTCTTAATATCACTAACCACATTGGGCCAAAACAAACTATTTTTCAAACGTAACACTTCTTACTATCACAAAATGAACCTCATGAATAACCTTTTGCATTTTCTTTTGAGTTGATAGGGGAGCTATTGGCAGATTACAGATCTAGATATTTTACCAAACTTCTTTAAGATAAGAATCATGTTCTTTTTTATATGCATAAATTAACAAATCAACAAGATAAATAATTAAATTGGAAATTTATTCAAAAAACTGGATCATAATTGAGTGAGAAATATAAGGAGCTCTGCTTATCCAAAATGGCAGACTTTACTTATAACGATCAAATTGTGTAATAAATGGGCACAGTTTTGACGATTACTCATCAGTAGGTGTGGTATAAAGTTCCGAGTTGGTGTTTAGTGTTGAGAAAATGTTAGCATACTTTAATTGGGCCTTGACAATATCGATCTCTAGTTCGGTAAATAAATTAAATGGAATCCTTCTAACAGATTCTACAACCTAACTTAAAATTTATTTATAGATAAGCGCCAATACCTACTTACATATCCAAGACTTTCAAATAAATATTTTAACATATGGAAGTTTACATATAACTGGGACTTTATAGTCTTATTTGGTAATTATTGATTAGGCTTTTTATTTTTTACATGGATATATTTGAAAAGGTGACATTATTAACTCTCTTTA
This sequence comes from Timema poppense, assembly GCA_902141375.1. Lineage (NCBI taxonomy): Eukaryota > Metazoa > Arthropoda > Insecta > Phasmatodea > Timematidae > Timema > Timema poppense. The sequence goes on from CABFOV010000306.1 coordinate 105,440, forward strand.
ATCAATTTAAGTTCTATACAAATTCTATGACTTAGAATCGTATTAAAATCCATCTCAATTATATGTAATTTTATAACAATTTCTTTGCCTCCGATTTGACAATTTAAATAAACTTCACCTCTTACAATAAGAAATTCTTTAATAAATTTTAGGACACGAGTAAATGTTGATTTAAAAAAAAATCAAGACTTTTGTATGTGTTTAACCCCATTAAATTAGTCTGGGCTCCTGTTTCAAGGATAAAACAAATACTTCTTCCATTTATTACAATATTTATGTCCCATGTTAGCGAATTTACATATTTGTATTTATATGTGATCTTTATATGAATATATAATAAGCCTAAGACTAGGTAATTGAACTGAACTGATACATTTTTAACGGAAGACTTATTTCTAAAGCAGGATTTTGCTTAGTAACCAAATTTATTACCAAAGTTACAATTTACCCTTGCTACTGGGCATTTATAGCAATGTTCCCGACCACACAAGAGTGCAATTAGATCGTCTCGGGGTTGATGACTTGGGGTCTTTTAAAATTCCTTCAGCAACTTTGACTTATTCCTAGAAATTGACTGCGTGACCTCCTCGATTGAACCTTTTCCAGGGTTACCACAAAAACCTTAATTTTATAATGATGCGTCTCCAGAATTAGGCTGTGACGTATGAAATTTGGACAGTTTCATTGTTTTGGCAAGCTGGACTATTTCGTCTGAATTAATTTGACCCTCTTCAATTAATAATTGTTTCAATGTAGTTGTACGAATAGTTTAGGACCACATGTAAAAAAAATTTTCATTAGACTTTCTCGAAAGTCACCAATTTCACAAGTTAGATAACTGTGACAAAATCTTAGAATGTTACGTTTTCTTGTTGACGACGAGTTTTTGAGGTTTTGGTGTGAAATAGTAATTAAACCTTATGCTTAAATGAGGGGCAGTCAACCTTTTTTTTAAGATAGGACCTGTACATTGTTATAAACCTTTTAGCGGACCACTTTCCCCTCTCCTTCCCCCCACCTGTATAATATATGTCCATGTAACACATTAAAAGGCTAAGAAATCATTATTAATTGCTCTTTTTTTTAGTGACAATTATTATAAATTAGAATATAAGGTTATTTTATAAAACTTTTTTAAAATAATAAAACCCATGAGGCATGTAAACTAATCGTTTTATTAAGATTCTATAATCATTCACATCATAATGAAAAAAGTTAATTGGTAAACAAACCTATTTCTTCACTAGAAATTAGAATAATTGAGAAGAATTGTGAAGTGGAAGTTCACCATAGTCATTTATTTTATTTTCAAAAGTTCCTTTAAACTCTCTTTGCTCGAGTGCCTGTGATCGAATCATAATGATGCAACGCAAAACAGGATCAATAATATGATTCAAGTTTATGTCTCTGACAAACAAATCCATTTTGTGAATGATACAGTGGTATGAGAAATAGCTTCTGATCTAAATACTTTTCAAAGTAAAGAAAAACAACAATTTTAATCTATGCCTTTTACACAGGAAATACATTAGAGACAGCAGCTGGCGGCCATTCTAAATGTTCGACAAATGAACGCGAACTGACTCCTAATAACAAACGGTTTATTTTAAGACTGTTCTTGACTTCTGAAGCCATGTTATATATTTAAGGGAACATAATTAATCGAACGGCCCTTAAATAACACATGAGCTACATAAATTAACAATACAGAAGGTAATGTAAGTGCAGTGCTACCAACATTCAAACAAAATAATTATCTTACACTTGTCTCAAGAGCCCTTTGGGGAGTAAAAATGTTTTTTCTAAATGGTTTCTGCGGGGGTGAGTGGTAATTTCACGCTCTTTCTTCAATATATTATTTTAATAGATTCACCCGAATTGGTTGAATCACGCTCTTTAGCGACTGGCATCACTCTCAAAAATGATTGTGGTTAACAGAGTGGTCGAGGTTCAAATGCTGGCCAAAGGTATTGAATATTTTTCCTAAATGGTGTATCCCTCTACCTTTATGAAAATATATACTTTATGTATAAATTCTACCTCCCTTAACTCTAACCTATTAGTGTAAATTATAGGTCAGCCGAAACGGATAGAAGACGCAGTGCATATTAAAAAAAATTCTTTAATTTTTTGTATTCCCTATTTTGAATGTCCTTTTTGTCCGATGAATAATTAAAAACCAATCATATCACTATAGTTGAAGCGAGATAGGAAGAGTGTCATTAGACAGCTCAAAAAGTTACTAGGAGTACTTTCAGGTACGCCAAGAGATGTTTTGTAGATGTTATTTTTGACAAGTGTTATAATAAAAATGACCCGCCTCGGTGGCGTAATTGGCCAACGAGCTTGTCGTGTTGAGCTCGATTGCTGAGGACGGAGAGATCGAGGTTCGAATCTCGGTCGGGTGAACTGGGGGTGGCTTTTCCTAAATGGTTTTCCACTCTCCCTCCACGCTGATGCGGGTTCACTACCTATAATTCAACCTTCCCAATTCCTAATTCGTTAGCGTAATTAGTACTTAAAGCGTATAACCCAAACGGGTAGTAAGACGCGGTGCTAAATAATAAAAAATATAAAAATGACTTTGACAGCTCTGGATCCACTACATTGTTTTATATAAAAGTTTCTTCCTATAGCAAACCAAGTATAGGCCCACTTTAGAGCTAATATAAGTAAGTAGACTTAATTGAATAAGTTATAAACGAAAGTAGAATTAATGTTTTGAACACAACTCTAACAACTAAATGGTCCTAATTTGGGTTCAAAGGGGACCCAAACCTTTGAATCACGTTTTTGTAAGCAAAGCTTTTTAGAAATTTTTGTCCTTGGTGATTTATTTTTTTCTATCTCCATCTTACATAAGAATAATATAATATTGTCACTGTGAAAAAAGCCACCTTTTTAAGTGTTGACAGAAACTGGCTTTAAATGTGTCCTTGATGCTATTAATGGCGTATTGCCATCCCTACTATAGTTCTGTTTTGACACAGTTCTCTAGCATTCAAACAGTTCGGTCAAGGCGTTTTACTTATTTATGTCTGCATCCCAATCAGCAGTCCGATAAATATTAATACATAATAACCATCCTAATCAAATCTTTTTAACGTAAATAAAAACATTAAAAAACCTATTTATTGTGTTTGATCAAACTAAAAATCAAGGTTAAGGTATAAAATACTAATGCATAGGTCAAAAACCACAAAATTAAATATATGATAACCAAAAACACAGCTACATTCCAATTTTCATAGTAAAATACAAACTTATTTCTTGCAACCAACATTGATAACATTGGAATATATTATTAGTTTTAATTTTTAGGTATTCATAATATTTATGAAAAGGAACAGCCGCAGATAACATGACTTGACGTATGAATACGTGAACATAGATCTAGAAAGCTTTTCTGGCTGTTAGATAAGACTCTTTAAAAGAAAATTGTACTGTACTTAAATTCAAGCTTCTCCAGATATAGATAAATGTCTTTTTAATTTGGTCTTTATTTATTTTATATTTTAAAAAATTTTTTATCGTCGGAAACATGTTATGTATATCCTCTTTATTGATAATAATTAATTCTCTTTATGGATAATAATTAATTGATATCTTACCAAGATGATACAAATTTTGTTCACAGTTTTTACAAATTTATTTAAGCTGTTTTGAAAACTAGCCCTCAGTACTATTGTAGCTATGAAACCTGGAATCCTTCCTGTATGTCAGGCATATACAGTAGCCCCATGGCTTCGTTGGTGCTGACTTGACAGCTCACAACTGACTTCTGACAGTCAGCATTTAGGTATATACCTAAATTTTGACTGTCAGAAGTGACAGCTGCTAAACACATATTTTTGCAGATCATTTGTTTCGGCGTAGGGATACATAATTTGGTCTGGTAGCTTTTCAAAACCGTCAGCTGTTAGCTGTGAGCTGTCAGTCAGCACCAAAGAAGCCATGGTGCTACTGTATGTTACGTGACCGGGCACAAGGATTCCGCTCTAATCAGCCTAATGGAATCCATCATATACTGTATCGCCATACTCAGGGGAGTTCAGGTTGTCTACTTAAAAGGCGTACGGCGCTCGTTGGAGTTGGTCTCTATTTATTATATTTTTTTCCGGCAATAAACATGCCTTTATCTTTTGTTCCCGTATATAAGGAATGCTAAAACCTTAATGTTTTGCTCATTTTTTTCTACACAGCGTCTTACTACCAGCTCGGGTCACACACACCCCTCGTTTCAAATTAAATCCCTGGAATTAATCGAAAGTTGTATTATTATTATTATCATCACCGCGTCTTACTACCCGTTCTGGTTATACGCACTTACGCTAATGTGTAATGGTAGGGTGATTGTGAGATGAAATGGAGGACCTACAGTTTAACGTGGGATCCGAACCACGGTGAAGGCCTGGCATTCCCCACATTCACAAGATGTCTTGTCAGAGGTGAAGGAAGGGTTTGGAAATCAGATAAATCTGTGCCAGGACCGAGGATTGAACCCCGGACGCTCGAAAGTTGTAGGTTCACTCTAAGGGTTATTATGTCAGCCAGTTCTCGACCACGACACTATACACAATATGAAATACCACAATTGTTGTTTTATTAAAATAATCTAAACTTTGTTCTTAAGGGAAATTTCCCAGCATCGATGGACACAAGTACTAAGGTGCCAACCTCGTCTCGTATGTTTTATCGGTGACTGGAAAATAGGGGTTCAAATATCGGAAGGGTGTACTGTTTTGTTTTCTTAATGGTTTTACACCTACAACTACACACAAATGGGGGTAAATTTTCAATAATTCTACCTTCTTCGCCCCTATTACACCAGAGTAAATAAATGAATATGTAGGATGGGTACCAAACGTGGTGCATAATAATTAATACTATTATGATTATTATAATAGTAATAAACTATGATAATGCAAGCCCTGAATATATTCTTAGCCAATACGATATGAAGGATCACTAGTTTCTTAAAAGTTCAGCTTTATATTTGCAAAGATTCTAATTTATTTACCATTGATTTATTCAGAATATATTCGCAGGTTGAGAAAAAAACCTCATACTATCCAGTCTCTTCCTTTAAAAATAGTAGAAAGGCTTATATATTTGTTGATAGTAAGGCTATATCTACTTTTTTATTGCTGACCTGACGGTCTAGGGGTAAGGTGTTGGACTTCTGTGCTGGGGTTCCGGGGTTCAATCCTCGGTCCCAGCAGAGATTTATCTGATTGCCAAACCCTTCCTTCAACGCTGACAAGACGTGTATTAATCAAAACTTGTGAATGTGTGGAACGCCAGGCCTCCACCGTGGTTCAGATCCCACGTTAAACTGTAGGTCCTCCATTTCATCTCACAATCACCCTACCATTAACACATTAGCTTAAGTGCGTATAAACCGAATGGGTAGTAAGACGCGGTGCTAATAATAATAATAATAATAATAATTTTTTTATCCACTTCCTATTTGATATACTTTTCTTCTATGATGACATGTTTTGGTGATTTTTCACTATCTTCAAGTCTGAGGAAAACCGATGTTATTTAAAATTATTTTATAAAAATTTCATAAAATTGTGAATTTAAAAAAATTAAACATTAGAAATGGAAATAGTTAAGAGAAACTATAATGTGATATACGGAATATTCAATAGACAATCATTTTAAATAATCAATTATATATTTGTAATAATTTTTTCTAGAAGGGTAAACATAGTAAATACAACATGTAACATACAATCAGTACAAAACATGAGTCCCGGAGACGCGTCATAATACTATTGTGTTTTATGTTTATTCTATATTAAAAGCGGTCCACTTTTTAAAGATAGAACCCGGTTCTCCCGAGTTGAGATTCTGAAGTACAAGTGAATCACCTTTGTCACCTCCTACTTTATGACTATATTTAACTTATAGCCCGAACCCTCACCCCCCAATGGAAGCGTCACGCCATCGCTTCCCTACGCATGGATACTTCACTTTTAAAACCCACAGCCTTCAATATTGATCTACGAAACTCTTTGTCACTCTCAAAGAAGCTTTTATGGTTCTGACCACGGCGTTGTGTGCGCGCGTTTTGTCGGACTATCCCTGCGAGCTCCAGTGCTGTTATATTCCGTTCTGGGTAACATTACATTTTTTACGGCAATTTAAATAAATGGTACGTCTATTATAGTTTGAAACAAAATATTCGATAATCATTTATTACCAACAAATTATTTATTTTTAGAAAATAGTATTTAAAAAAAATTGTTATAGCCATTTCAGAAAAAAAAAACTATAGTTTTAAAAAATTGCTCCTCAGATCTACCCTTAATTTTATGTCTACAATTAAAATCATGACTTGCCCTCATTGTATGACAATTTAACATCTAAGGTTTGAACGAAATACATCAAAGAGTTTTGGCTGTATCCCCGGATAGAGACAGATGGATAGGCAGATGGACAAACACAATTTTAACACCCCCTTTACTTTAGTTTGGGGACACGTTAAACGTCAATATCCATCATAATCTAGAGATTGAAAATTTACCCCAGTTCCGTGTATATATATATACACACACATATATATATATACAGATATATACACACACACACATATATATATACATATATATACACACACACACACATATATATATACATATATATACACACACACACACATATATATATACATATATATACACACACACACACATATATATATACATATATATACACACACACACACATATATATATACATATATATACACACACACACACATATATATATACATATATATACACACACACACACATATATATATACATATATATACACACACACACACATATATATATACATATATATACACACACACACACATATATATATACATATATATACACACACACACACATATATATATACATATATATACACACACACACACATATATATATACATATATATACACACACACACACATATATATATACATATATATACACACACACACACATATATATATACATATATATACACACACACACACATATATATATACATATATATACACACACACACACATATATATATACATATATATACACACACACACACATATATATATACATATATATACACACACACACACATATATATATACATATATATACACACACACACACATATATATATACATATATATACACACACACACACATATATATATACATATATATACACACACACACACATATATATATACATATATATACACACACACACACATATATATATACATATATATACACACACACACACATATATATATACATATATATACACACACACACACATATATATATACATATATATACACACACACACACATATATATATACATATATATACACACACACATATATATATACATATATATACACACACACATATATATATACACATATATACACACACACACATATATATACATATATATACACACACATATATATATATACATATATATACACACACATATATATATACATATATATACACACACACGCATATATATATACACACACACGCATATATATATACACACACACGCATATATATATACACACACACACACGGAACTGGTGTATGTATATATATTGCTAATTTCGATAAGGTAAGTGATTTAAAATTGGTATCGTTTGTCATTGGTCAAAGCGATCAAACAAATTCTTGGCATGGATAAATAAGGAATTGTGTCTATCTATGCTAATCTTTCAACTGTCAGAAAAGCACAAAGTTAAATGAATAGACGCTACCGGGATTTTCATTTTTTTTGTTTATGATAATTTAAACGTTCATATTTGTCTGTTTCTATTCCAGATAGATCATGGGCATTAAAGCTCACTAATGAAAGAATATTATATAATCTATAGAATAAAAATAATTGATCAGAGAAGTAAAAAATGATAAAAAAAATATTGACAAAATCAATTAAAATGTATACACCTTTAAACAAATATTGTATGTAGCCTGGCTTGTCATAATTTGAGTGTAATACTAACGAACAGCCAGAAACGACCATTTCAAAGTCAACGATACAGACACTACAAAACATTTGATGAATGGGTGTCAAGGTTTTACTATCATTGTTGACATTATTAACTTATTCTTTAAGAGGGTCTTACGCTAAAAACACATTGATGTTCTTAGAAAGTTAAATGCAATGAGAATTGATGTGTAGCTTTTACTATTTAAAGTAACTTACCTCAAAACCTTATATATAAGTGATCGTGCTTCTGTCTACAGAGCTAGGGGTTCCGAATTTGACTCTCAGCTTTACACAAAAGTTTGACATTAAAAGAGTTGGGGATTATTCTTCGCAAGTGAGGAATCAATGGTTTGGAAACTGGGTTGTATTTGTTTTTGAATTAAAAAAAAGCTAGGTTTTTCATCAAGAAAAGTATAATCAAAGTAATTGAGCTATATCTATTATGTGTGTTTTCCGCTCTATTGGCGCATCTGGACCATTATCTGGATGAAACCAATTCATAAGAATGAATAATCATGAATAACTATTACGCTTTATATTCCCAGATGACATCTTGTCGGGATTAGAACCAGCTACTCTCTGGGAAAGAGGTACATCTGACCATGACAAGCCTATTGTACACTGTAACACTTATTTTTTTGAGCTATATGCACAGTATTTTGGCTACCCCATAAGGGATTGGCGTTATTAGTTATGTATGCTTGTAGGTATATACGAGTATGTGTATGTATATATATGTATGTATGTAATAATTTGTTTAACCAGTAAATCTCCCTGCACTCTGTACGTACACGAATGACTTCCTGTTTTTTCAGAGCCAAATGTCGGGCTACGTCATGGAATTTAATCACGAAGAGTCCAGAGCACTTACGACCAGGAAGTGGGCAACAGTGTGATATAAGCTTCGGTAGAAGTGGCACTAGGGCAATTATTTACAACTAAAGTCCATAAAAAAATAAAAAGAAGCGGGTCACCGCAACGCTTTAGAACGGCCTATCAAAGGATTCTTCTTTTTCTCCTCCTCTATTTTTTTTGTGAACAAACCTTATGTTTGTAGAGATTCAATGATTAAGGATATGTAGCTCCTATGATAACTGTACTATGATAGCTGTTAATATCAAACAAAAGAAACAATGTTAATATACACGTTACATTTTATACTAGTGCAAACCTATCTTTTGAACAGTTTGACCTGTGAATGTTTTTGAATACTTATTTGTAGCTTTCCCATTTTTAACCAAATAAATATTTAAAAGCCTTTCTCATTACTCGGATGGCACCTAACTTGGGTAAATAATACAGCTCAAACCAATCATCGTCTCGTGATGACGTTTATTTCCATCTATTTTAGAAAACAGTGGGATTGAGACCAATGATATGTACCGTTTTATTATATTTGAAAAAAAATATTGAAAAAAAAAATTTATTTTAATATTTAAAAAACTGTTTAAGTCATCCTAATTTGTATGTTTTCAAATGGAAAGTGTAGGAAATAATATTTTGATGCGTTTTATGGCTCAGGTGAAGTCTTTATATCTAATATATAGGCCATTATAAATGCTCCAAGGACAGTTTTTATATTAATTAAGTACTCCTTAGCCATAATTTTTTTTCACTGGTATAGTCTTAAAATAATTAGGTTTCTAGATATTAGTAAGTGGTAAATGGGTGGGGTATCAAAGTCCCCCAAACTCCCGAGGAATATTTTCTACCAAGGTTTCAGTAGTTGTTACTCGGCGCATTAGTGGTCTAAATTTATTGACAAAAGGATTGGATCTGTCGTGAAACAGAACACATAATAATAATAATAATAAAAATAAAAATAATATTACCATTACTATTATAATAATATAATTTAGAATGTTTTCTAAAATATCATAATAAGTGGATCGTGTTCTTAATTTGCACCCTACAAACTTTGAAGTTTAAATTACTCCAGTGACTACAGGTCTTGTAAACAAAACACTTTGGACTGTGATTTTTTTTTTAAAATCCAACGATTGTTACAGCATAGAATCATCGGAAGTGACCTCTGAGTTTCCTGTACCCCCTCTCATAACATAAATATATTTATGGTTCCTTCTTAGAGGAATTAATTAAAGCTATAATAGTATTTTCGTGGGAATGAATTTTTAGGGAGAAACAATTTTTTTTTACCGTCAAATTGATGACATTTTATTATATTACGAGTGGCAAGGGGGATTATGAGGGAGGGGGAGTGAAATAATGAAGCCACACCAATAATACCAAATGTGGCACCCCCTTCTTTCTAAGCTAGCTTTAAGTTATTACCATTTGCCTGCTCTAAGCCTTATTACCCGTTCGGGACCTCCATGTAGGCCTATTTGCACTGACGAGGTAGGAATGAGTAAGGTAGTGTGTTATAGGAAATATACTAACATTTTCTTAGAGGTAAAGTAGAGAAAATTTGGGAATTAAAAAAAAAACTCGGTATATCTGGCTGGGTTTCGAACCCTGATTTATCTATCATCCGAAGGCTAGATAAAACGATGCTGATGCCTTTGTCCACTGGTGTGGGCTATCATAGTTGTTATCGGGATTTTGACAGATGTGTAGGGTTATTAGCCCCATTTACCATATTTGTGCCTAATTTTTCACACCAAGTGGAAGGCCAGGAAACTTTGACCCCCCCCCCTTCAACCCACCGAATTGGGATACAAACCGACAACCCCTCTCCTTGATGCAAGGGCAAAGCATCTACGATCTTGCCCACCAAAATAGAGTCGTATTTATTTTCTAGTCTCGGGAGTCAACAAATTTCCCGGTATACGAACAAAAATAAGTTCAGGCCGAATGGGGGATTGGCTGGCTCTGAAATTTGACATAGTCCAATTTTCACAGGAAGGGCTTTTTATTAAATATAAAACTTTTTTTACTATCAACAACGATATAATCTCACTTTAGTATCAGTATTAACTAAAGGCATCGATTGTATCTATCAACACTGACAGCTGCAGCTAACATGTCTTGAATTATGACTATATGAAAATAGATCTAATAATTTTTCTAGCTGTAAAATAAAGTTCTTCCTGTGAAAATTGTGCGGTAGCTTCTTTCAACTTCTTCCACACGAAACTTGGACTCCCACCCGGGATTCGAACTGCCAACATCTCTCATTAATGACAGAGCAACAGTGATACGATCCTGCCCACCAGTCTAAGGATGACCCACAGTATATCTACGTCAAGGATTGGGACTCGAACCACGATATTTTGTTCTGGCCACGTGCCCGCCACTTGTTGGAGAAAGACCAAACAAGTTGGCATGTGTCCATCCGGGATAGTTGACAGGACTGTGGTCCTTTCTCTTCTGACCAGTAACTATTACGACACCCCATCCATCACTTTCATTCTGTAGACCGTTTATAGGACGTTCCCCGCACTCTTAGCTGTAGTAGAGCCGTCGGTTGAAGAACCTTTCCTGACAGCTCAACAAGTTGCTATATTAGGGTTATGGTGTGAAGAACCTTTTCTGACAGTTCAACAAGTTGCTATAGTAGGATCCTGGCAGGAATAACCTTTTCCGACAGTTCAACAAGTTGCTATAGTAGGGTTATGATAGGAATAACCTTTTCTGACAGCTCAACAAGTTGCTATAGTAGGCTTATGATAGGAATAACCTTTCCTGACAGCTCAACAAGTTGCTATAGTAGGGTTATGATAGGAATAACCTTTCCTGACAGCTCAACAAATTGCTATAGTAGGATCCTGGTGTGAAGAACCTTTCCTGACAGTTCAGAAGTTGCTATAGTAGGATCATGGTGTGAAGAACCTTTTCTGACAATTCAACAATCTGCTTTAGTAGGATCCTTGTGTGAAGAACATTTTCCGACAGTTCAACAAGTTGCTATAGTAGGATTATGGTAGGAATAACCTTTTATGATGGCTCAACAAGTTGTTATATATATTATGGTGGGAAGAACCTTTTCAGATAACTCTAAAAGTTGTTATGGATAGATTGTGGTGGGAAGAACAGTATCTGACAGTTACTAAAGTTTATAAAACTACTTCAAGAGTTTTCAAGCCCGTATTGAATCATTTCTAATAATACGTTTTCTTTTATTGGCAAACCTCTCTATATTGGTTTACAAACTTTTACTATCAAATAAACGTTGCTAAGAACTTTCTCTAAAATTGTATTTGTTATAAACATAACTTTAAAGTATTTTACAAGGTTTTATTAAGAAATAAACATAAACAGCAACAGCTTTGATATTTTGTTATAGCAATGAGAATATTATAGAAGTTTCACAAAAATTTTTATTATAGAACAGAAGTTTGTTAACAAAAATACACAATACACATGATTTGACAACAACAAAAATGTTAAAAATAGCTCAACCATGACTTGAACACTCTTAATATACACATACGCCAATTCATGGGATCCACAGATGTCACTTTATAGATAATATCAATACCATAAAAATTACTATTAATATATTAAAATCAATGCTAGCAGAAAAAAAAATTGATTGTATTTTTACTAAAGTTATTTCTTTACTAAACCCTACAGCAAAGTAACCGTTATAAATATTTGACATTAGTGTGTTTTTCATTAAATTTCCAGAACTTGGCTTATGTTCAAACAAATGCCATACAGTGTAGTCTATTAAATAATCAACCATGCATATTATCTAAGACCACAAGTCTATTCAATTTTAAAATAATTTTATTGTAAAATGCTATTTTGAAATGTGTATTTGAGCAAATAAAAAAAAGCGAATAAATTTAACAGGTTCAAAACAATAAGAAACAACAACAAAAAACACATGCAAAAACGTTTTAAAAAAAATGATTTTTTTTCTTCGAAATTTGGCGTATTTATTTATAAAGTTGTATTTTAATCAGGATTTACACTAAAATCTTAATAGTTCGAGCCTTGTTAATGCAAGTTTCTGTTAAATCTGAGACGAAGAGCATAGTGACTTCAGAATAAAGGGGTTTAAAAGATACAGTGGAATGGTTGATTAATGCTCAGAAAATACTTCACAGCCAAAAATACACATAGAGGAAGGATTTCGTGACAAAACCTTGCAAGCTTTTTGCAAATGGTTCTTTCAACGGCGCCTAGGAATATATTTAAATCACAATCCCAGTAAAACAAGAAAAGGCACTTAAGGTTGAAACGAGTGCGAGAAAAGGCCAGTGTTTTCACAGTTTTTATAACAAAACGTGTGACCTGGTAGTCTAGGGGTAAGGTGTCAAACTTCTGTGCTGGCGGCCGGGGTTCAATCCCAGGTCCCGGCACAGATTTATCTGATTACCAAACCCTTCCTTCACCTCTGACAAGACATCTTGTGAATGTAGGGAATGCCAGGCCTCCACCATGGTTCGGATTCCACGTTAAACTGTAGGTCCTTCATTTCATCTCACAATCACCCTACCATTACACATTAGCGTAAGTGCGTATAACCCGAACGGGTAGTAAGACGCGGTGCTAATAATATTATAACAAAACTTTTTTAGACAAACTAAATAAAGTATCGCTTCTATTTAAACGTAAAGTTTAATTTCTTCACATGGTGATATCAACAATTGTTTAGTATACTTCATGAGCAAAGCGCCATGAACAACTGTTTAATTAAGAGTAAAAGCTGTCATTAAATTCCAGCTGGACTCCTTTGACAGATATTCAACAACTGTTGATATCACCATATGAAGAGAATTAAACTCTATGATTATATTGAAGCAATATATGATTTATTTTAACAAAAAACAAGTTTTGATACAAAAAATTACAAAAAAAACCTTTACCTTTATCGCGTCCCCTACATTCTAACCTTTAGGTAGAATGGGAGACGCGAAGGAAAGTGATTGTTTTTGTTTTCATGGCAAAATATTTGTTTTGACAACATAAATAAAATATTGCTTCAGTACAAACATCTAATTTTATTCACAAGGTGACCTCAACATTTCTTGAATATCTGTCAAGGGAGTTCAAGAATTTTGCGACAGTTTTTCTGTTCATTTAAAAAGTTTCTTATCTAATGCCACCATGCTCATGATATATTTAGAAACTGTTGATATCAAAATGTAAAGAAAATTAAACTCAGTATTTGTACTGGAGCAATATTTGATTTGTTTTTTGGCAAAAAAAAAAGAAGTTTTCCATAGAAACTGTAAAAAAAACATTGGCCTTTTCTCGCGTTCCCTTCTATTCCACCTTAAGGAATATTCTTTCCATCCACCATTAATCGACATTAAGGCCAGTTTCAGAGTTAAAATTATCGCGCCTCAAGTGCGGTATTATACTAAATACAAGACAACACCTAACTAAACTCAAATTGAATGGTCCAGTTGTGTTAGTGCGGATATCGACACCATACTAGTGTAGTTTTCTTTTGTAACAAAAATGTATTCTTAAATATATTATGTTCACAAATATTTAAAAAAATATTCCTATTGAAATTTGTCTTCCTCGATCCTCAAGAAGATAAATTTCTACTAACTATTGTATGGACTATATGGGAGGAGTGGGGGGAGGGAGGTAGGGGGGTAAGTATTACTTACACTGGTATTTTTTTCCCTTACTTAGCTTGGCACATTGATTAGGACCATAGCTGTCAATATTACGATGGTAAAACGCCCGTCTGACATGATAACCGAAGCGATAAAGAATAGTACATCAAGGCCGAACATAAGTGTACAAAGTGATCACTTAGGGTAGATTATATTCATATTTCGACATGAAGCAAAAGCGCAAAAACCCGGATCAATGTCTTTGTGATCTAACACGCTACTCCCGTAGTAGACTAGACTGCCGATGACGGGGAGATTGAGGTTCGAATCTCGGCTGGTTGTACTGAGGGTGGTTTCTCAAAACTGGGTTTTCAATCTTTCTCAACGCAAATGAGGGAACATTTCTTATAAATATAACCCACCTAATGCATAAAACCATCACCATAATTAGTACATTAAGTGTTTAGCCCTAAAGTTTAGTACGACGTGGTGTTAAAAGAAAAAGAGATAGCGCAGAAAGATTATTTTTCTAGGTGGAGGGATACAGAGAGACTCCACTTTTTATTTAGCGCCACGTTCTACTGTACGTTTGAGTTACACACCTATGTATTAGTTATGCTATGGATGAGAAAGGTTGAATTCAGAGGATATTTACCCATATTTGCGTGGAGGAAAAGTGGAAAACCACTAAGAAAAAAACATTCTCAATGATGCCGACCGGGATTATAACCCCGAACTTCCTGCCATAGGCAGTCTAGTATATTGCAAGAGCGATGCCTTAGACTATGTGACTACCAAAGCAGGTGAGGATACACTACAGAGTTATAATAGAGATGGTTTATGTATAAATATAAATTATTATTAGCACTGCGTCTTACTACGCGTTTGGGTTATACGCACTTACGCTAATGTATGATTGGTAGGGTGATTTGAGATTAAATGAAGGACCTACAGTTTAACGTGGGATCCGAACCACGGTGGAGGCCTGACATTCCACACATTCACAAGTTGTGATTAATACACGTCTTGTCATAGGTGAAAGAAGGATTTAGCAATCAGATAAATATGTGCCGGGACCGAGGATTGAACCCCGGACCCTCAACGGAGGGTAAGTACACAATGTGTGTATTTCTCAAGTACAATCTTAGAGTCAATAACAAAAATATTGAAATCCTTTTCTCATATTCAATAGATGATGGGTTCAATTCTCAATAGTAAATAATCGGGTAGTAAGACATAGTGCTGAAAAATATTAATAAATTATTACGCTTTATTAGATAATTTTTAACGGAAAAATAATGATGAACTGTTATCCTTAACCAAATAATTAGTCGAATCCACTAGTAGGTACATCTATATTTATATCAGATTGGCTGAGCGCAAGCCAACTTTACTATACACACGCAACAGATGGACAATGTTCATTTCGTTCCGATAAGCGGGTCCAACAATCCAGACATGCGCTTGCGTGTGCTATTGTAGACAGACATTATTGCGAGACCGACAAGCGGGCAGTGTTGCCAACGACCATACAAGTGTTCTAGTACCAGGAAGTTGCTAGAAAGTAGCTAAACGAAATAATAAAAGTCCTCAGAAATGTCGCCAAACAAAAAATGCTTACATTAATCTGAACTAAATGTAAGATTCATCTGTTGTCTGAGGTGATCCCCGGATCAAGAACAATGTCATTGTGATTTGTGATTGGCAGATAGATTAGAGCTCTTCTGTAGGCCGAAGAAATGGATTGAAGTACGGTAGTTCAAAAATAAAAATTCTACAGCATTAAAATATAAAATAATCAACATGAACTTGACAAATAATTAAGGAAAGTTGGCAGTCGCCATATTAGTCACTAAAAAATGAAAAATTAGTCGTTTCAGACACGTAAAAGTTGCTAGGACTAGCGACAAAGTCGCTAAATTGGCAACACCGCAAGCGGGTGTGACTGGTTGTAGACAAGGTTTTAATCGGCCGTGAGACCTATAAGACACTTAATAAACTTTATTAACATGAAATGCTAACAAAACTCAACTTGTTACAGTTCGGATTGATTTGTATCGGATTTTATTAGTTTAGTCGACCGGCCTACTTGGTACCATTGTTGGAGCATCTGGCTGAGAACCTAGTGGTCCTGGGTTAGATTCTCAGCCAGTAAAATGGGTACTCCATCTCCCACTTCCCCCCGAAAGGAGAACTATCACAACGGACACGAAGACTTAGATAATTAGGCTTACGTAAGATTTAAGAGCCCACCTTAATAATCAGTTTCATATCATAATTGCGGGTATGACGTGTAGACAAACCTCTATAATTAAAGTACACTGGGCAACAAAAGCAAGTGGAAAAAATATTCACATCATTTTCCTTCCAGATAATTACTAGTGCAGTTTATTTTGCTTTTTTCACCTTTTACATGGTGTCTACTAAACTTGACCAATGAAATCCCCGACCTTTTCCCTGATTTCCCCTGATCATTTCCTAAAATTCCCGACTGAAAAACCGTATGTCACATCCTTCTAACTCGCCGCCCCCCTCCCTCAACCTTCGTTTTTATATTAATATTTTTTTTAATAATAATAATAATAAATTTTAAAATTAGAATTAAAATTGTTTACTAGGAATTAAAAACATATTACACAGCTACAAACAAAAAAAAAATGACATAATTTACTGATTATTGTATTTCATATTTTGAGTAAAATATCATTTTCCCAGATTTTTGTTGTGATTTACCAAATTCCCGACTTATTCCCGTTTTTTCCCCATCACTTCAAATTCCCGGCTAATTCCAGTTTTCCCTGATTTTCCCGGATGGGTAGACACCCTGCTTTTACCATTAACAAATTTTAATTAACGTGTTCTGAAATCTTATCACTAAAAAAAAGAGTTTTATTTGAAACAATTTTATAGGCTACTTTTTTCTAATAGGTCTAGTAGTTTATATTTTTCACTCGATCATTTATGATATTTCTATAATTATTTTAGCAACGGATAGTTTTGAAATGTTTTGTAAAAATATGGAACTTTAGTGTATTTAATTGATGTGATAGAAGCTTACAACAAACAAGATTAGATTTAAAAGATTAAAAATACCAGAGATTGATTGATTAATTACCACAATGAGGATTAAGTAAGTCTCTAAAGAAAGGAATGATATGAAATTAAAGTCTTAAATTTTTTTTACACTGTGTCCTAATAATATTTTATAATGCTAAGGAGGTGGGGTGACGAACAGTAATATTTTAGAATAAATGCAATCTCATTTGCATTGACGGAAGCGAGAATCCATTTAGGAAAAATACGTTCAGTACACCCGGTTGAGATTCGAAATATAAGCTCATACTGGACCAGACGAGTCTGGCGCCTTATTCCGTGGGCCCTCTATTGAAAGGTCTATTGACACTCTCAAGTGAGTAAATGTTTAAACTGTGTTGGCCCCAAACTGAGCATTACGTGGAAATGTTAGGGCCACTGACTGTATACTATATAATTATCTTCTGTAGATGACTCAGTTTCAAATAAATATGTTTCTCAGAAACGTTTTTGCACTGTCCATTGCGTCTTACTACCCGTTTGGGCTGCCCGCATTTTTCCACAAATGAACGGGTCAGTGTTAAAACATGATAACCCTAATTTTATGAAAAAAATGTTTTAGCGCGGTTTTCTGGTATCTTATCTCTTGAACTACAAGTGGTTTCTATATTCAGTCACTCGCCTAGGTGGCGTAGTTAGCTAACGCGCTAGTTTCGTGTTGAGCTCGACTGCCGAGGATGGGAAGATCAAGGTTCGAATCTCGGTTGGGTGAACTGGGGTAGATTTTACTAAAGGGATTTCCACTCTCCCTCCACGCAAATGCGGGTTCACTTTCTCTAAATGCAACCTTTCCCATTCCTAACCCATTAGCGTAATTAAAACTTAAGCGTACAACCCAAATGGGTAGTAAGACGCGATGCTAAATAAATAAAAATAAGTGCTTATTTTTCTTAGCCTCTTCTGAAGTTTATCTAGGGGCATGGATTAAGGAAGATAGTTACAAAGTAATGCACCAGTGCTTGTTTGAATTCAGGACTAATTGAATGAATAAATAGTACATTCGGCTGGAGTATTAATGTTGTCCTTCCACGTTAGTCATGCATGCTAGCGATGACCAATCAACATTTTATAGCACAATTTTAACAAGTTTATATTATTATAAACTATAAATAATGATTCAATTATTTCAAATCTTTACAGTTCACGAATTATAAGAGGTCAAACTTGCCATTTTATGCTTTTTGCCTACCATTTTGTTAAGGTAAAAGTAATTACTGTACCGGGATGAAATTTAGTATAACAAGACATGCATATGTGGTGTACAGATTGAAATATTTATATTAATAATAATTTAAATATTAATATGTATTAATCTTAAAATATTATCGATATTATAAATATTTTATTCTGCACACCTCACATGATTGTCTACATTTTTTTAGCACCACGTCCTACTTTCCGTTCAGGATGTACGCTTGTTTACTAATTACACTAATGCTTTTAGATATTAGGAAGGTTATATTTAAAAGAAGTGTACCCACAATTTGCGTAGAGAGAGAGAGGTAGTGGAAAACCATTTTGGAAAAACAAGCTTCAATACACCCGATCGAGATTCAAACCTCGATCTCCCCATCATCAGCAGTCTATTCAACTGAAGTGAGGCATTGTCTAGCTATAATAAATTTAAGTCCCATATATTAATTACATTAAGTTAACAATGATACGCAAAAAAGAATAAAATAGCAAGTTTAGCCTCTCAAAACTCGTGAACTGTAATGATGTGAAATCATTTGCTATTTATAGCTTATAGATATACAGTTGGTGAAATTTTTTAATTAAATTTTGATAGTTTAATGACCTAAACAATATATTGGTACAATACTATAGCGATTTTCATCTACAATTAGTTACTAAAAGCAAAAATAATTACTATTTTTTGTATTCTATAAATCTTTTCAATAAAAGGTGGTTGGAATTCAAACCATAGAAGAAACATTCAAATTTCCGTGTGTAAGGGAGGGTCCAAGTTGACGCCATGACGGTCCCAAGGCTCCCCTCTTGGTTCCCCTTTTATTACTGTTTGTCACGCAAGGCTCAAACCCACTCCCACCTGCCCAGAGTAACGTCAACTTTAAAAAACTTTTTTTTTGTTTACTATATTTTTATTATTTAGCACCACGTCTTACTACCCGTTCGGGTTATGCACTTAGTTATTAATTACGTTAATGGTTTAAGAATTGGGAAGGTTGAATATAGAGGAAGTGAACCCACATTTGCGTGGAAAACCTTTTAGGGAAAAACCACCGCAGTTCACTCGAGCAAGATTCAAACCTCGATCTCCGCGTCCTAGGCAGTCTAGTTCAACACTAAACTACAATGCTTTAGCTAACTACACCATCGAGGTGGGTTTTACTATCGTTAAAGCACTACACAATCATATATAAACATTTATATAAAATATACATATAAACAAACTTTTCATAAAATATAGGCTGGAACAATTAAGAAATATATGCACTTATTTGTTTTATATTTGGCACAATAATTGGATCACTTGAATAAACTAATAGTCAAATATTAAAGTTTTAACAAAATTCGATGGATTCGGGTTCATTTTATAACATCTGGGAAACATAACATCCCTTATCTAAAGTTAAAAGGGAATGTGTTCAGAAACTATATAGTCAACTTGAATTCTCAAGAGGTAGTGCCAGATAAATGTTTTACAATATATATGCCACACATGCTAACCTTGGTTAAACTCTCTATACACTCTACTATTATTTTTAAATACCTAAACTTAGGGCCGAAAATTCTACTACTAATTTCTTGGACAAATCTATCGCCAAATACTGTATTAGCCATTTACATGGACCAATATAAAACCGACAAATTGTGTTAACTATTCTAACGAGTATATATATATATTCAGTACCGCGCCTTACAACCCATTCGGGCTATATGCATAATATGTAATTAATGCACTAAAGGTTTATAAGGACTAGTAAGGTTATATTTATATGAAGTGTACCGGAATTTGAATGGAGGGAGATTGGAAAACAATTTTGAAACAACCCCACTCAGTACAACCGACTGAGATTCGAACCTCACTCTCCCCATCTTCAGCAGTCCAGTCTACTACGAGAGCGACGCCTTAGTCCATGCGATCACAAAAGCGGGTAATATACATATGCTAGATTCGAAAATATTGCAATTTTTTGTTCAAGACGCATTCAAGGCGCAAGGAAGAATATATCTGAAAATGATCGACAAATTGGGCATGCGCTCTTTGTGGTATACCATAGAGGTAGTTTATACTTTCAACATTCTTAGAGTTGGAGTGAATATTCATGTTCGGTGTTTTGTTTGTTTGTTTATTTAGATGATAGTAGTTTGAGATTGTGCTTCTCTGGATTAGTCAAACTTCTCTATGACTCACGGATATA
The DNA here is from genome assembly GCA_902141375.1 of Timema poppense. Lineage (NCBI taxonomy): Eukaryota > Metazoa > Arthropoda > Insecta > Phasmatodea > Timematidae > Timema > Timema poppense. Next base: position 126,445 of record CABFOV010000306.1, read on the forward strand.
TCATACGTTGAAAGGACATTGTGGTACGATTGAAACATTCCGTTAACTGTTCGGACCCACTCGTGCCAGTTGTCACATTTTCTAGTGCGTCATGCTTGCAATAGACTGGATAACTGGTGACGGGAACAGGGACAGCCCGAGGTAGATTTTGCACCCGGCTGGAGTTGCCTTTTGGCACCCCCTATATTACCGGGGGATAGTAAGAAAATTTGAAAATAATTCCCAAACCTAACAGCTCTAAGCCTTATGTTAACCTGGGCGTGATATGAAAATAGTCCCCAAACCTAACATAATCCTGTCACACCTAGGTTATTTTAGGTTAAGTTGAAGGTCTGTTTGGCACCCTCCTCGAACCGACGCTCTGGACAGCCGCCTGGTTCACCCGACCTTTGAGCCACCCCTGAACGCTAAGGTCCAGGTTCGAATACTAAACCGGGGTACTTTTGAATTGTTTTCCACACGTGATTAAGCAAAGGGTTTATAATTTCTTGTATAGATAAAGTATTGTGATCGCAAATATTTTTTACCTCGAGACTAATGAATCTTGAAGTTCTAAGTACCCCCCCGAACACACACAAAAAAAGTGGGTTCTATAATTATTCTGCCTGATTGTACCTGAGGTTACATTCAAAACAATTTTAATATATTTCATTCAAATTTTATATTTAAATGCCATTTTTTAATACATTAAGATAAAACCGTGATTTTTATTCTCGATCAAAAATTAATTTAATGAATAATTTTTGAATATTTTTAATTTTTCTAAAATTTCTTTAATAACGATTTGGTTCAAATTGAATATCTGGAGAGTGTTTTACCGAATAATAGTTTTTGAGTAAGATTGATCCATGAATATTTTACTAATGACTGTTTTTTACTAAATGGATACTTTCTTCCAAAAATGACTGACATATTTATGTTTAAAATTACTATCTGAGAAGTGTATTTCATTCCAAAGAGGATTTATTAAAAAAATGAATGGGTGTTTTTCTAGTAATCGATTTTTGAAAATTTGGAGTTTTTACAAAAGGGTTGCTGTTATTATTATTGTTCTGATAAAAATGTGTATTTGTGGAGTATTTTACATATCCAATAATATTGTAAATTGGTTTTTCTAACAACAATAGGTACATTTGAGGTTAACTAGGAAATTATTTATTTTTGAAAATTTTAGTCCTACTGTATATGAAAAATGTGTATTATTTTGTCATGTCATTTATATTTCTAAAACCTCATCACGATAATGGAGGTGTACTTAATCGAGAACTACCCTTCTCATCTCTCAACCATGACCCCATGTATTAAGTCGTTTAATAACATATGTTTAAGACGTATGAACAATTTAAAAAAAACATGCAACTGTCCGTTACACGTTTATGCTTGTATCATCATCGATATTATTTTGAGATTTATTTGATAATGGCTTGATAAGTGTTTTAATTGAAGACTGTGTCAAGTTTTACTAACCATGTGAATTTTTTAACCTCATTCTAACCTTTTTAATCATGGTAATAACCTTTTATGAAGTTTGTTAACGATTGTCTTATTTAATCGTGCATTTATGTTTACTCATTATGTTTTAACTATGCTCTAAAATACGTTTATCACCGAATCTTACTTCCCGTTCGAGCTATACGCATTAATTACGCTAATGGAGTAGGGATTGGCTTGGTTGAATTTAGAGGAAATAAATATACTCGCATTTGAATGGAGAGTGGGAAATAATTTAGAAAATAAACACCGTCAGTTCACCTAACCGGGATTAAAACGCAGATATCTCTATCACAGGAAAACAAGTCTAGTTATATACAGTAGCCCCATGGCTTCTTTGGTGCTGACTGACAGCCCACAGCTGACAGCTAAAAGCTTTGAAAATTTACCAGACAAAATTATATATCCCTACGCCGAACCATATGATATGCCAAAACATGTGTTTAGCAGCTTTCACTTCTGACAGTCAACATTTAGGTATATACCAAAATGTTATTATTATTATTATTATTATTATTATTAGCACCGCGTCTTACTACCCGTTCGGGTTATACGCAACCAAAATGTTGACTGTCAGAAGTCAGCTGTGAGCTGTCAGTCAGCACCAAAGAAGTCACGGGGCTACTGTAGTGACGCATGATACATGCAACTATCGATGCGAGTTTGGTCCATAGTTAAAGAATGCTTATTTAAGACAATTTTTCATAAATAGGTTATGAAAATTAAGCAGTAATTTATTTCCCTAGCGATGTCCCGGATGTATTATTATTATTATTATTAGCACCGCGTCTTACTACCAGTTCGGGTTATACGCACTTACGCTAATGTGTAATGGTAGGGTAATAATGAGATGAAATGGAGGACCTACAGTTTAACGTGGAATCCGAACCACGGTGGAGGTCTGGCATTCCTCACATTCACAAGATGTCTTGTCAGAGGTGAAGGAAGGGTTTGGTAATCAGATCCGGGATGTACTAATTGTAGAATAGACCCACTTCGGTGGCCGTATGACCTAACGCGCTATTCTCACAGTAGACTAGACTGCCGATGACGGGTAGATTAAGGTTCGAATCTCAGTCGGATATACTGAGGGTGGTTTTTCCTAAATGGCTTTCCACTCTCTCTCACGCAAATGTGGATATACTTCCTCTAAGTATAGCCTTCATAATCCCTAACACCATTAGCGTAATTAGTACATAAGCGTATAACCCGTACGGGTATATATATTAAGGCGCGGTGCTAAAATCAAAGCAAATAGAGTTGGGGTGAGGAAGGTTTGATTTAGAAAAAAAAGAACTGTACTCACATTTGCGTGTAGGAAAAGTGGAAAACCATTAAGTAAAAACCACCCTTGGTACCTCCTGCTGGGATTTAAACCCTTAACCTTTTCGTTACTGCCAAGTGCCTATATATGTGGGTTTAACAGTTGTTAAAGATCAACTATAGACCAAAGTCAAACTTGAGGTCCTTTATTATAAAATTAAAAAAAAACTGTTTAGTATGCAATCAATGGTTTAAGTGTTTGGGTAATATGTTCTTTAGCTATGGCACAGGGCATTTTATTATGAGATGTCACATTGACACACCAAGTGTCGAGATTGTAATCGTAGATCTCTAATGTAACCTTTAGATTTCAGAGATTGTAGTTTTAAATCCCATTAATTTATATCTGTATGGGCGGGGAGGGAATGAACGGGTTATTTAACCCCTTTTCTTAAAAAAAAATAAAAAAAATAAAAAAAAAAGTCTAAACGTAAATCATATGAATAAGAACTAATATATTGAACACTGAAGATATATTGTAGTTTAAGACGAGGCTTAAGACTATTTATGCAAGTGTAACGTTACAAAGATTAAAAATGACCAAAAAAATTACCAATTTGAAAAAAAAAATCATTTAGATACATTATATGCAAGGTCACTTACATTATTTAAACTGGTACACCTCAATATACAGTAGCCCCATTACTTCTTTGGTGCTGACTGACAGCTCACAGCTGACTTCTGACAGTCAACATTTAGGTATATAACTAAATTTTGGCTGTCAGAAGTGACAGCTGCTAAACACATATTTTTGCAGATCATATGGTTTGGCGTAGGGATACATAATTTGGTCTGGTAACTTTTCAAAGCCGTCAGCTGTGAACTGTCATTCAGCACCAAAGAAGTCGTGGGGATACTGTAGCTTCTAGAGGCAGTTAATTTTCATGCATTTGCTTGGCCTCCTGTGGTTGAGGGGGGCTGTACTACCCAAAATCCTCTCTTTCCCCTGAAATTGAATTCTGATTACAATCTTGATTCAATTAATATAGGTAGCATTAATTAATATATATCTATTTTAACATTAATTCCAAATTTTAGATCTCCCCTCAATTTTAAAAAAATTAAATCTTTTAGAGCACATCCTTGGTGTATAAGTTTTCATAAACAAAAAAAATGAAAATCTTTTTGAGAAATAAAGAAATCACACTATATTATTTAACGCTGATTTATCTGAACTTATCTATGCTTTACATTATAAATATCATTTTATGACTAATCACTGTTAAGATACTGTTATAAAATTTGTAGATGCTAGTGAGATATTTAAAATACATTCATATCGAAGATACGACAGTCATTGTGGCTGTCGAAGTCAAAGCGAAGGTCATTCGTGCTTTGACTTCGACTGTCCAAAGTTTTGTACGCCCCAAATATAAATAGCTATGAAATATCAAGACAATAAAAATTATGACGTCAATTAAAAAAAACCCATCCCATACAGCACATGTGATTGAAAAGAATGTTATCTGAAAGTACATTTGACCACCCTTGTATTTACGTAAGGTTTCCAAGTAAACAGATTCGTTTTGATCGTTAGAAAAGAGAGAGAGCGTCGAACAAAGAAAAAGAGAGGACTATGAACTCAGGGAGGCAAACTTTAAGATTAGAAACACACAGACTCACAGAGTCGTAATCTCAAAACGTGAAGAAATGATGGTTACCAAGCGAGATATAAAAAAAAATTAGAGAGAGAGAGGTAAATAAAATGTTTGTGGAAACGAGAACACAGAAAACAGCTGTTCGGAGAGGATTTAAAAAAAAGAAATAAAGTGACTCGGACTTGGAGGAACGTGTGTGCGATTCAGAGGGACGCAGAAATAAGTTTACGTGTACAGACAGGGCCAAGAGGAAGCCCTTGTGAACCGTTGGACAACGGTGACCGGAAATATAATTAGACGAGTTGTGCACCCTGGAGGGAGGGCAATTGGTACACATTTGCCCGCTTTCCCCTAGTGGTCGTAGCTAGGTTTTTTTTTGCCAGCCTAGGGGATAGACAAGTCTCCCTCCTCCAATCTCATGTAGGGGTCATCAATAAACCACGTAACCTTGTTTTATTTTTTAAACATTAGAATATAATTACTGCACCCCTCTCCTTCACCAATCACAACAGCATCACGTGGTTTGTGGATGATACAGTAGAACTTTAATCACTTTAACGAATCAAATAGCCAAATATATTATTTATGCATTTTAGTGAGGATTACTCCATCAGATATCATATTCTGAAAATTGAAAAATTACACTTGGACACGGGAATCGAACCCGGGACCTTTGGCTTAGTACGCCAATGCTCTTACCACTGAGCTATCCAGGATTCATCCCGTGCCCATATGAGTCAAAAGTAAAGAATTACCATGAGAACGGGACTAATCCTGGATAGCTCAGCGGTAAGAGCATTGGCGTACTAAACCAAAGGTGCCGGGTTCGATCCCGGTGTCCAGGTGTAATTTTCAGAATATGATATTTTAATCACTTTGATAAATTTAGGTGATATCATAAATAGTATCTATACAGAACACTAGTTATTATCCATTTTATTTTGATAGAATACATGTTGTCTCTGTTGTCATAATACAGCTCCAATCCATCCAAATATTTTGCTATGGACGGGGAAGAAAGATCACGAGACTCGAATCCCGACCATGTTTACTTAGAATACTTTTGTCCGCACTAAATAACTTCACATTATTCCCTCAACGCGAATGCGGGTCCATTTCCTCTAAACTCATACCTTAATAATCCTTAACCCATCATTAGATAGTTTTTTTTAGCACCGTGTCTTACTACCCATCCGTGTTATAGCCTACGTTTAAGTACTAACTAAGATAATACTTTTTGTTATTAGGAAGGTTATATTGATATGCAGTAAACCCACATTTGCGTTTAGGTAGAATGGAGAACAATTTTGGAAAAAACATCCTCAGTACACCCGACCGAGGTTCGAACCTCAATCTCTCAGTCATAGGGAATCCAGCCTATTGCGAGAGTAGCGCGTTAGACCACGCGGCCACCAAAGCGGGTAATAATAATAATATTATTATTATTAGCACCGCGTCTTACTACCCGTTCGGGCTATACGCACTTACGCTAATGTGTAATGATAGGGTGATTGTGAGATGAAATATGGAGGACCTACAGTATAACGTGGAATCCGAACCACGGTGGAGGCCTGGCATTCCCCACATTCACAAGATATCTTGTCAGAGGTGAAGGATGGGTTTGGTAATCAGATAAATTTATGCCGGGACCGAGGATTGAACCCCGGCCGCCAGCATAGAAGTCTGACACCTTACCCCTAGACCGCCAGGTCACCTTTTTTAAAGCGGGTAATAGATAATTGGACGAGTAATAAGGCTTGGGTGCATAAAAAATAATTATATAATAGAGTTTCAAGCAAGGCTATTATACGGCTAAGATAAAACAGGTGAGTGCATTAATGTTATAGTTATCAAGAACATGTTTCGTTATCTAAACAAACGAAGGTCGTCGAGACAGTGTTGGTAGGATTCTGAAGTTAAAAGAGCGGCTTCTACCCACTCACATCCCGAGGCAGGTTATCAGTAACCGCTAATAGGCCATCAGATTACTTAAAATATTTATTTTTTGTCTATTGTGCCTTACTACCCGTCCGGTCTACCCGAGTATTTACACTAATGGTATGAGGAATACTTTGTATAAACTGTACCCACGTTCATGTGAAATTAGTGTGTCAAACTAAATTAGGTGTTTAACTGGAGACACCCTTCTACACCCGGACAGGATTCGAACTAGGTCCTCCCAGTCACCGGCAATCCATTCCATATAGCAATAGTGACGCTTTTTAAACCATTAGGCCCTTTAAGCGGATATTATCTAATCCAAGAGCAAATTTTAATCATAAGGCTGAAAACTCAGCAACGTTTTAAACGTCGCAGACTCAAGGTTGTTGAAGGTTCATACACACACACACACACACACACACACACACACACACACACACACACACACACAAAACATCAAAAAAAATAGTATGCTTGAAAAAAAAATACAGTCGGGTAATGCATGATCTCACTAGGTCAATAATTTAACATCTCTCCTGCTGTCAAGGAATGTAAAACTCAGAATATTCAACAAAAAAACTGTTGATCTTTATGGTTGTGAAAAGTGGTCTCTTACCTTACATGAAGAAAACAAATTTAGGGGTGTTCGAAAAAAAAGGGTACTTAGGAATATATTTGGTCCAAAAGGGATGAGACTACTGGGGAGTTGAGAAGATGACAATGATTAATTACATCATCATAAGACATTATTATAATAATCAAGTCTCGTATATTATGGTGAGCAGGACAAGCAGAGCGAATGGGAGTTTCCAGAACCGTGTTAAAGGTAATGACTGGGAATCCCAATGAGAAGATACGATTGGGGAGAACTAGATGCAGATGGGAGGATAACATTAGAATGGACCTGAAAAAGCTAGGGTTTAATGAAATGGACTAGATAAAACTATCTAGAGATAAGGATATAGTGTAATTAGGTGGATTGGATATAACTAGTTCAAGATAGGGATAAAGTGTTGTTATAAGGTGGATTGGATATAACTAGTTCAAGATAGGGATAAAGTGTTGTTATAAGGTGGATTGGATATAACTAGTTCAAGATAGGGATAGAGTGCTATGAGGTGGAGTGGATAGAACTAGTTCAAGATAGGGATAGAGTGCTATGAGGTGGATTGAATAGAACTAGTTCAAGATAGGGATAGAGAGTTATGAGGTAGAGTGGATATAACTAGTTCAAGATAGGGATAGAGTGCTATGAGGTGGATTGGATAGAACTAATTCAAGATATGGATAGTGTGTTATGAGGTGGGTTGGATAGAACTAGTTCAAGATAGGGATAGAGAGCTATGAGGTGGATTGGATAGAACTAGTTCAAGATAGGGGTAGAGTGCTATGAGGTGGATTGGCTAGAACTAACTCAAGATAGGGATAGGTGGTGTACTTTTGTAAGTGTGGCAATGAACTATCGAGCTCCTGATGCCATAGAATAAGTAAGTAGGTAGGTATACAAGATAATCACGTTGCTTTCCGAACTGTAAACAACGTTATAAATGATCGTGCAGCCTCACATCAGTGTTGCATCCAAGCGTGGATTAGAGGGAGAGAGGGGGGGAGAGGAGAAGTGAGGGTCAGATTATTTAACCCTTTTTATCCAAACTGTAAATAATTTTAACAAAAACGGACACCATACACAGTTTAAGAACCAGGTTTATCACTTGATATTCGAAAGGAAAACCACTACACATATTTAAAGTGACGCTAAAATTACCAATTAATCTTCGACAGATTATGTGCAAGGCTACATTATTTAAATCGTCAATCTTGAATGCTTACCATAGCAAGAATCTAAAAACAGCGACTATTACGCACTTAATATTCATAATTGGTCTTGGCCTGCCCACAAAATGTCATCCTGAATAACAGCCTTGATTGAATACCTCCTCTAAAATAAATTACTGGATGCACCACAGCCTCGTAATGGACAGAAGGGAGCGTTGCGCGCACGTCCACTCGTCTGCACGCTAACGTTTTCCACGCCCGTCTAGATGTGTTGACGTGATTTCGCAGTTGAACTGGTATCTTATTATTATTACCACATCTGAATACCCGTTCGGGTTATATGCACTTACGCTAATGTGTAATGGTAGGGTGATTGTGAGATGAAATGGAGGACCTACAGTTTAACGTGGAGTCCGAACCACGGTGGAGGCCTGGCATTCCCCACATTCACAAGATGTCTTGTCAGAGGTGAAGGAAGGGTTTGGTAATCAGATAAATTTGTGCCGAGACCGAGGATTGAACCCCGGACCTCTAACGCAGAAGTCCGACACCTTACCCCCTAGACCATCAGGTCTCCTAACTGGTATAGATGTTAACAAAATGTTTATGACCGAGACGATACCAGAGCTCGGTTTGGTAACACTTTCATTGAAGCAGACAAACCAGTGCGGTTACGACCAATGAACCGAGAATTTGTGAGCCAATTTCAAAACGGCATCACTTCTTATGTTATGATTTAAACGAGTATAACTTCGTAGTCAATGGATTTTAAGTTTTTGTAAATTAAAATGGACAGAAATTACTAGCTAGAAATACATGACAATAAGTAGTTACTTAAAAACTGTTTAGTCATGGCTAAAAGAAAGAGACTGCTACATGTTATAGGCCTAATTAATATTATATACGTACTTCATGTTCTCTTAAGGTTATTTTTGGGAGGATATGTTAACTTCATATATTAGGAATAGTCAAAATCAGGACGATTTTACACTTCACTTATAAAATATTATGTTTTAATTAAATATAAACTCATGGTTAGATTTATAAAAACAGTAGTGTGTTAAGACTATTAACAACCGATTGTTTACCGATAGTCGGCAGAACTACACACATTGTCCGACAAATGTGTCCCAGCGTGAGTGCTTCTATTGTAACTAATGTATCACAAACGGCGACTCGCCCAAATGCAATGTCCGTGTCCAACACACGTATCGGAGCTTCAAGATATTTTCTAGACACTGTAATCAAGGCCGTAGTTCAACCCGCTTCCCCCCCCCCCAAATTTTTTTTATGAACAAAGTATATTTCGCTTTAGTTATGGCAAAGAATCTCAAAATTAAAGTACAGGTACAAATTAGGGGGCTGTGTTACTATAAAATCATTTCAATTAGATTCTAGAACTGTCTATAATAAATAAATTTTTATATCCTCCGGTAATTGGGGGTTGTACTCACTAAACTCCCCCTCCCTCGCCCCCTTCCCGAGAAATTATTGGTTGGCTGCGACCTTGACTGTAATTGGTCCCCACACTGGAATATCCCAGTGTGCAAAGATCCTTAGTGTAGATTCAACTTTAAACTGGCGGTAAAAATGGAAAACTGTGATGTTTGGGTGTGGGTAAGAGGGGTAGCTGACCTGCCCAGTGGCACAGGTCAGAGGTCAAAGCTCGGCCTGGTGGCGTACCTCTAATCTGCTTAATGAGTTCAACAGTTAAAGGAGAACTTCATATGAGTCATTTTTTAACAGTGCATTTGATAAAAAATGAATAATTTAAAGGATTTTAAAGACTGAAAACGCACATAAGTACAGTTTTCCTATATTGATAAAACCGTGTTGAAATCTATCATCATAGATAACTATAAAGTAATAAGATATTACAGTTACCAAGTATTTTCTTAAAATACTATATTTTAGATTTTATTTAAAATTATTTTTTGGTACTTGTATAATTGTTTTTATCTATGTTGTTATAAATGCATTACAATAATTTATTTATAATTGTATAAGAAGAAGAAAAAACTTCACTCACAATTACACTTTAAATAATATTATTGTTGATTTAAGATAAAATGTTTTTATTGATGGATTAAAAAAAAAATATATTTAGGAATCGTAATTTAACTGATACGTTAAAAGGATTTAGATAATTTTAGGACATAACAGATAGATCCGAACTTGTTAATTTGTCACCCTACCGAGAGAACTAATTCATTCTTAAAATTGACTCATCTAAATGTGCTAGGAGGAAGTTATGGGTACGGGGGCGTCTACATTGTCAAGGGCGTTCACATTTCAAAAGAGTAAATAAATAGTGCCCCTTGTCCCATTGATCACAATATATACAATAGTACCAGTACCTCTTGTAGCGAGATCCATTGCACAAGGTTGGCGCACGCCATCGGGGAGGTCAGGGATCGAATCTCGGCAAGGGGTGGTTTTACACATGTGGTTTATTTTCACTTTTATTACGACAATGTCTATAAAATACTATTAATAGGACTATATATAGTTTTATATCACCGCATCTTACCACCCGTTCGGGATGTACGCCTGTATATGCCTATTAATTACGCTAACATATTAGGAAAGAAGATGGCAGAGTTTAGATGAAGTGTACTCGCATTTGCACGGAGAGAGAGAACGAGTGAAACAACATTTATGGATAAAACCTCAATACATCCGACCGGGAGTTGAGCTCGAATCTCCCCGTCATCGGCAGTCTAGTACATTGCGTGAGTGACGCCTTAGACCATGCATCCACCGACGTGAGTAGTAGCAGTAATAGTAATAATATTAATTATAAATATTTACCACAAAAATATATGTTTATACTTTCTAAAAAGTTCACCAAATTTCTGGTAGGAAGAACATTTTAGAAAATACAAAATTTTGTTTTCGGTCAGTATTGATCATATATTTTATTATTAGTATTATTTCATATAAATTGATAGTATTAGATAACATTACTTAACGTATAAATAGTTGAAAACGCTTTTATTATCTTCTATATCCACTTCGGTGGTAGAATAGCCCAAGGCGTCGTATCCACAAAAGACCAGACTGTCGATAATGGAGAGATTAGGGTTTGAATCCTGGTTGGGTGTACCAAATGTTGTTTTAACTAAGTGGTTTTCCACTCTCCCTACAAGAAATGCGGTTACACTGGCTCAATATTCAATCTTCCTTATTCTTACTAGTATACTAGTATACTAGTAACCGAATGGTATAAGGTGCTAATCTCGCAATAGACTATACTACCAATGATGAGGAGATCGTGGTTCGATCCCAGTTGTGTGTAATGAGAGTGGATTTTCATAAATGGTTTCCTTCTTTTTTTCTCGCCACATAAATGTGGGTACACCTCCTCTAAATTCAACCTTCCTCATCCATAACCCATTAGCGTAATTAGTACATAAGCGTATAATTCGAATATGTACTAAGATGTGGTGCTAAAAAAATGTACAAGTGATTAAATGAAATATTCTATAAATTAAGCATAGATGATAGCGCCATAAAATAATATAGTTTGTTTTGTTATTTCTATAGAGTCTATACCTGTCTTTTACCAAGATGCACTTGAGGGATAACTTGAAAATTACAAAAAAAAGTTTGTTATGTGATAATAACAAAAAACGTATCTTCGAACCCGGTACCGACTTTGTTTGACATATTTAAAGTTTAGTTTCTACTTAATTCGCATTTAAAAAAATGACTTTCTTACAAACAGAAAATTTTGACAAAATAACACTTAACACTCATAGAGATAGAAGTTAACACCATGTGTGAAAAGCGAAAGCTGCATATCACATTTGTTCGCGAATTAATATATGAATTAAGATATGTGTTTTAGAATGGCTAGTTTGTAAATAAATAATTAGCGAGCCCAGTGTGTATTAATATGATTGAAAGTGTTTGCTTGTAACATTCTGTCTCTAGAATTTAGCCTAAAGATAAGTTCCACAGATACTTTAATAATAAATTGGTTTATTTTAAGAGTATTCCATTCATAAAGTAGTCCCAATTAATCCCTAGAATTTGTACTGCAAAAGTACTCAAAGTCATTTGAATTCCAAAGGTGTATGCATACTCGTTTAAATAAGGAGGATAAGGCCATCTTGTTTCTTCGTCTGGCCCCCTTCCAATTAATCGAAAGTTTTGTTTGTTGTTATAGAACAAAGAGCAAAGAGAGAAAAAAGACACCTGATTGCCTTGACACTTCTACCATAGGTGCCGACCGAAAAAAAAACAAAAACAAAAGAGAGAACGAGTAGTAAACAAGCAACCACGAACGAAGATAAGAGTAAGATTCTCGTATTAAACACCTTTTGACACATACACACATACTCTTGATAACAACTTTGATCAAACTTTACTATTATATTCGTGTTATTTTATAGGTAATGCAACTACATATAAAAATTAATATCCGAAAATCACAGGACTTGGCGTTTGAATATGTCTAAGCAGTTTTAATAGCGGCTCTTCCTACCAGAATCTTCCTATAGATTATTCCCACAGCCATAGTGGTAATAACTCTGTATAGCCGCCAGACAAACATTAAATGATTAACATAACCAAATATACACTTTAAAATAAAATGTATAATTCTCCTATTATTTACTAAGTGTTTGTTTAAAAACATTAAAAAATAAAAATGATCACGAGTTAAACTTTTCTACGATATTTTAGCATTTTCTTTTCATCGTCGCATTTTAATTACAATATTAGAGTCGGGATGATGAATTTAAAATTTGTATGAAAATGTACCCCCAATTGCTTGAAGCGTGTGTGTGGTAAACCGTTTAGGAAAATAAATTCTCGTTACACCCAGCTGGGCTTTAACGAGACTAGCTAATGGTGTCCATCAATGAGAGCTTCAATTAACTAATACTAAGACGTTACAGAATATTTTAAACCTAAACTAAGGCAAGAAAAACAAACAGGTTAAGTAGTTCCCAATAGTAATGAAAAATCATCCTTTACTAAACAATTTCATCCGTTAAATATGATAGATCTTAAAAATAAGACATATCTGTACTTAAAAACATCGCAACAAACATGTATAAATGGCATTACTCTGAAATACAAAGCCTTTTATTTCACTTCAGTTTATTTAGAACTGTGTCAGGCGCAACGATTCTACGCCCCCTTCTTCCTACTAGAATCAATAGTCACACATGTCCCTCACCGAATCCTCACAACACGAAACTAGTGAGTGTTTACCTAATTAATATATTAGAAATACTTTTCTGAATACGAACATATGAAACACATTTACAGCTAATTATTCTGAAATATGATATGGTAAAGTTTCATAAACAAAGAATTGAGTAAATGTGAATTAAAAGAATAATCTACGAAAACCAAAAACAGCAGCGTCAAAACAATAACACAACATATGGATTAACACTTACCTAATTAAAATCAGCTGTTCGTGGAGTAATGGGCAAAGATAAGGGTGAAGTCTAACTTGAAACAACCTACACTCCACTGTTCGCTCATATGGAATAGTGCACTCGCGCAGATACGAACCCTGGTATATATGTCTTTGCACTGAAGACTGGGTCACTGCGCGCGCATACACGATCGTGTTGTTTTTTTGTCTGTACTACGCCAGCTAAGTCGGTGCGCGCGCAGCTTGTCACAACAAGGGAAATGATAATAATTACATCGCAGTGGTTAGTAGAGATGAGGAACGACTAGCTTGGTAATCAACTATAAACAAAGTAAATTAACTGATCAATCCACTGGACTTAGGTCTAAGAAATGTTACTAGACTGGACATTTTCGCAAAATCACATACTAAAATGTCTTCATATATTAATCTGCACTTTGTTATCTATTCAAATTCAAATACACTTAGCTTAAAGATAAGATTTTAAAGTGGAGTGTAAAGGTACGTGGCAACATCTCACTGACTTTGCAGTTTTTATAACAAATTTTTTTTATTTTTGTAAAATCAATCTAATAGTAGAAACATAAGAGTTTATTTTTATACACATGGTGACCTCAAGAGTTGTTGAATATTTGTCATGAACATTTGATGATACACTTATTAAAAAGAGAGAAAAAATTATAAAATTATAGGACACTGTTGAGAGATATTCAATAAACCGTTTTGCCAAAGACGGGGAGATCAGGGTTTGACCCTGGTCGGGTGCAATATGGGTGGGTTTTTTTTCCTAAATGGCTATCCACTCTTTCTCCACGCAAATTCGGGTTCATTTCCTCTCAATTAAACCTTCCTAATCCTTAACTCATTAGTATAATTAGTACATAGGCGTATAACCCGAACTGGTAGTAAGACGCGGTGTTGAAAAAAAAAAAACTGTTGAGATTACCATGTGAAGAAAATTTAAACTCTGTGTTAGCACTGGAGAAGTATTGGATTTGTTTTGCCGATAAACTTTTTTTTTGCTATGAAAACTGCAAAAATATTGGCCTTAACTCACAATCTCTACCATCGCACCTTAAGTTAGTATTGAAAACATTTTCCCTTTTCAAGCATTTTTATTTTGTTTTTTACCCGCCTCGGTGGCGTAGTTGGCTAACGCGCTTGTCGTGTTGAGCTCGACTGCTGAGGACGGGCAGTTCGAGGTTCGAATCTCGGTTGGGTGAAATGGGGGTGGTTTTTCCCAAATGGTTTTCCACTCTCCCTCCACGCAAATGCGGGTTCACTTCCTCTAATTCAACCTTCCCAAGTCCTAACCCATTAGAGTAATTAGTACTTAAAGCGTATAACCCGAACGGGTAGTAAGCCGCGGTGCTAAATATATTATATTATTTTGTTTTTTGCACACCGCGTCATTACTATCCTTCTGGGGTACACGCGTATTTACACTAATGAGATAAAGATGAGGTAAGTAGAGGGAATCTATCCGGATTTGCATGGAGGGAGAGAGGTAATTTTTTTTAACTCAGTACGATTATCTGAGATTCATCCCAACCTCCATGACACCGGTAATAGAATTGGAGGAGTGACCACTTAGACTATGTGACCACTGATGTGTTTTTTGGTTACATTAAACACTAAGGCCTATTTATACGATACACATATATACGTATTTATCAGTGCATCTCACTTCATACACACACATAACTGAACTTTTGATCACATGATCTAAGACTATAAGACCTCAAAAGCGCAATAGACCAGATTAGATTGCGCGTGACGGGGAGATCAAGGTTCGAATCTCAGTTGGGTGCACTGGAGAGGGTTTGGTGGTAAAAGGGGAAGGAGATTTAAACACGTGATTTATCACTGAGGCTTTTCCAACCCTTCTTTACTCAACTGTGAATTGTTTGAATTTACTTAAAATTTTCTTTCCTCGTCTTGTTTCTATAAATTAAATAATTTAAGACGCTAATTACCAAAAAACTAATTTGATAGCGTAATATAAAACTAACAAAAAATATATAGCCTATGTGATATTTTCATAATTATTTTTTAAATTGTCTCACTACCCGTTTAGGTCACTCGCATATATATATATATATATAATTTCACTAATGTGGTTGATATGAGAAAGGTGGACTTTATAACAGATGGATCTTCATTTGCGTGGAGGAAGGGTAAGAATCCATCATTTAGGGAAAAAGCTATTATATTAACATCTATCTCGGAGTTGAACCCCAACATCCCGGTCACCTATAGTCCAGACTAAATGAGCTTGACATTTAGTCCACGAATACACTATCACGCGTCTCATCTTACTAGATTAATACGAATTACGTAAAGAAAAATATGTTTTTTTCTCGTGTAAATAAAAAAAAACTAAATTTGTTTTTACGAACAAAGCAACTTTTCCAAAATTATGGGATATTGTTTGCAAATATTTATACTAACTGATCATTTCATTGTGTCCATCAATTTTAATGTTTCAAATATATCTTATATAATTTTATTCTTCAACTTTTAGTTATAATTCAAACACATCAAATTTTTTCAAATCTTTAACCTATAAATTATATCAAAATCAACTGCATACAAATATTTTGTCGGTTATTGAATTACATTCCACATCACTTTATTTCATAAGTAATATCAAACCTTATAATTTATATTAATAATTTTACTGCCTAAAGCGAAGCAATACATTAGACTGCTAAACATGTATACCTTACTCTTTTCTGTACTAATAAAGTATTGTCTCTCTTTAACGAAACAAATCGTTTATATATCGTATTATATATGAAAAAACAAAATACGTGTAGAACTTATCTTCCAAAATGTAAATAATAAATAAAGCCGTTTAAAAAAAAACTACAATTGCAAAGCGGTTGAAATATTTTCTGATTTACATTGGAATTTCGTTAACATAAAACGCTTTTCTTTTCCGCGTTGTGTCTTACAACCCTTCCAGGCTTTCCGCATTTAATTCCAATAAAGGGGGTATAAACGAGAACGGTAGCGTAAGAGTAAATATACCCGAATAAAAGTGGAAAGAAAAAGAGTGGGAAAACATTTTGGAAAAACGACCTTAAGTACAATCGGTCGGGACTCGAACCCAAACCTCTCCATTATAGGAAAACTGAACTATATGGAATTTACGTTCCAATCCACATTCCCACCGATGTGGTTTATATACAGTAGCCCCATGGCTTCTTTGGTGCTGACTGACAGCTGACGGCTTTGAAAAGTTACCAGACCAAATTATGTATCCCTACGCCGAACTAATGATATGTAAAAACATGCGTTTAGCAGCTGTCACTTCTGACGGTCAAAATGTAGGTATACACCTAAATGTTGACTGTCAGAAGTCAGCTTTGAGCTGTCAGTCAGCACCAAAGAAGCCATGGGGCGACTGTAGTTTGCATTAAAGTATTCACAATAATGTGTGCAACATAATTGTGAAATTTATTTAAAAAAAAGCTGCTTCATATATTGGTGGCTGTCGATATCCCTAGTCTTGGGGTAGAGGGATCTCGTCAGGACCCAATATCCTGGGTTCAAACCCCGCCGGGGTTGACGGATTTTTATTGAGCGATACAAATCTACAGCACAACTCCCCTCGGAGAGGAATTAAAGCCGCCGGTCCCGTGTCGATTGTGGCATGTAAACGAACCAACCCTAAAGGTGTTTGAAAATACCTTTGGCGGAATAATTGTTAAGCTCTTTATCTATCGCTTATAGAAATTCTCGTGTGTTGAAATAATCAGTCGGTTCAGAAAGTGCACGATAAATACCTTAATGATAATAATAAATGGTGCGGACTTTCTCGCTCTATTGTTTAAAAATGGAGATATTTACTCAAAACTCGTAATATATGTGAAACTAAATAATATACACTAGCAAACCCAAGCATAATTTGCACTATACTTATGTAAAAAAAAATTAGTGCCGGTTTTAAATTTTATAATTTTTTTTTAAAGAATTAATGTCCTCATTTG
Source organism: Timema poppense (assembly GCA_902141375.1). Taxonomy (NCBI): domain Eukaryota; kingdom Metazoa; phylum Arthropoda; class Insecta; order Phasmatodea; family Timematidae; genus Timema; species Timema poppense. The sequence continues at coordinate 143,964 of CABFOV010000306.1, forward strand.
TATGTTTGGACCGATAAAAAAGATCAATGTTGGGTCCACAAAGGTCAACACTTCATACTAAAATTTTGACTTCCATTTAAAATTTTAGACATTTTATTAGGTGTTTCACATCTTCATGTCATCACATTGCTATTAAATTACTCATTTATAAATTTTTACCAATAAAAAAATGTAAATCTTGACTATTGAGTCTAAAATGGAGATAGATCATTGTTGTACAAACATATCTCATAAGAGGTTTAAGGAAAAACAACATAAACCTTTTGAGAGATTTACTTATATTTAATTACTCTATGAAATTAGATAATTATTGCGTTAAAACTTAAGTAGTGTCTCTTTACAACTAAGGCTCACAAAATTGTATTAATATATTTGCCAATATCTCAGAAACTGTGGTTTTATAAAAATATATTTCATATAAAAGTTTTTTTTTATCTTTAATAGTACTACAATTTTGCATGATAAGTTATTTAGTATCTTAAATAGTTGTGGATATGCGGAAGTCTCCACTTCAGTAAAGTACCCTTAAAGTCACTTTCATGGGAAAATAAAAATATCCAGTTTATTTATAATCTTAATCAACCCCTAGATACGAATTTTAATCAAAATCGTTCGAGATGATTTTGAGGAAATCAATTTTTTCTCTTTTCGCTTTTTATTAATCTACTCTTAATTTTATGGTTAAACAGATACACAGACATACGGCATTGTAAAAACTACTTTTTAGGGTCCAGGGGGTCATGAAACGTCGACATCCATCAACATTTCAGATTAGATTTTTTGTGTGTGTTCGTAAAGTTAAGAAAATATAAATATTTCGTATAGCTTGAAAGTTATTAGTTTTATAAAAATATGCTTCGAATAAAATATATGTATTATAAATAGATCTACATATTTGTAATGATAAGTAATTTAATAGATCAAATAGTTTTGGAGATATGACAAAAAATTATAATTTACGCATCACACCAGAGGCCTTACAGTCATTTTGCCGAAATATTGAGAGTATTAATTTTATTTAGAATATTTATAAATGTTAAGATATGAAATTTAATCAAAATCGTTAAAGCCGATTTTGAGAAAATCGATTTTTTCTCTTTTTGCTCTTCAGCAAGCTTACCCTTAATTTTAGGGTTAGATATCCAATTCCAATGACCCCTTGGGGCAACCCAATGAAAACCCTAGATACCAAGTATTAGTCCGATCGGTACAATAGTTTAGGCTTTTGTTGGAGGTACAGGCAGACATACATTCAAAAACTACTTTTTCGGATTCAGGGGGAGGAGGGGGGGGGGG
>CABFOV010000306.1:159507-169543 GCA_902141375.1 Timema poppense
ACATCTTGTGAATGTGAGGAATGCCAGGCCTCCACCGTGGTTCGGATTCCACGTTAAACTGTAGGTCCTCCATTTCATCTCACAATCACCCTACCATTACACATTAGCGTAAGTGCGTATAACCCGAACGGGTAGTAAGACGCGGTGCTAATAATAATAATAATAATCGTAATGTTCAGCCTATGAACTAATGCTTGACAATAGCCTTGGTGTAACGTGTTTCTGTCTCCAAGCAAGCTATTAGACTGTTATTACATACAGGATTGCCACTGTGTGGTCTACCTTGGGGGTCTTAGGGTAAAGTGTTCGCCTAAGGATTTGATGGTCGCTGGTTCAAACCCACCCGGGGTCGATAAATGTTTCTTGAGCCATCCAAATCTATAACACAACTTCCTTCGGAGGAGAAGTAAAACCATCGGTCCCATTTTGATTGTGGTATGTAAAAGAACCCTGGAAGACATGTGAAAATATCTTTACCAGCAAGATTGGTAAGCTCTTTTGCTCTCTCTCTCATATATATATTATATATATTCTCGTATACTTATATAAACAGTCGGTTCAAAAAGTGCACAAATACCTCAAATAGTTCTGTTGTAAGATAGCAATTTAAGAACTTTAGGAAAACTGAAGGTGTTCAAATCAAAGTATGTTTTTTTAACTTTACACATATTACGGGTATGTAGACCTAAATCACATTCTTACAAGTTTGTGCTGTTAATAAAATATCCAATAACTGCACTGTTAGTATATGCTGTTAAATATAGCAATGATTCATTTTCTGGAGAATTTTTTTCTAACACCGCGTCTTATTACACGTTTGAGCTATACACTTATGTACTAATTACGCTAGTGGGTTAAGATAAAGTTTAATTTTGAAGAATTGTACACGTATTTGCGTGGCGGTAAACCACCCTCAATACAGCTTACCAGATTCGAGCCCTGTTCTCCGCGTCATCTGGAGTTTAGTCTATTGCGAAAGTGAAGTCTCAGGTCATGCGGCCACCTAGGTGAGTCAAATAACATTGATTTATTTTTCTTACTTTATACTTAGGTTTTACACTACCATAAGCCTTACTTTATTTTAAGCTTACATGGGCTTTATTTATCTACTATAAAATTACCGGGTACCTCCAGAAATATTATGATATTGAAACTTGGTGTAAAGATTACACAATCATTGTGAAAATTAAGAAAAATCAATGTTACCAATTAAAAAATAATAATTTATAAATCAAATTTGAAAAAAGAGTCAATTTTATCGAAAAAACATACGTATTAAACCATATAAAATTATGCAAATTTAAAAAAAAAACTCTGATTAAATGGTGAAACATATTTTCGAAAATAAAACACTTTGATAAGTTTTCATCAAACCAAAGAGTATAAAGAGTAATTGTGTGTAAGTAACTTACAGATTAAATTTCATATTCTTTAATTTTGATATTTAACTTGTTCACTTTCTAAACTAAATATTAAATTTCTGAACATTCTTTGAGAAAAATAACTCAAGTTTCAAACAAGTCTAAATTTATAACTAAGCAAAAAGTAGTTTAAGGGTCAGAGTTTGATCTCCGGTGCTTCCAGTATTTTTCTGTGAAGCATTGGGTCTGTAACTGGATTAAATTCAGCCTCACGAGGGCCTAGATAAATAAGTAGCAGCTCCGGTATAGATAACTGAGATTAATGGCAGTAGGTTTCACTGTGCTGACCACACGCCACCCTCTATCCGTAAATATTGGCATTATCATCGGTAGCAGTGACGGTCGCTCGGTTGGGATAGCTCGATTGAGAGTTGATGCCATGGAGTTTTCTCTGTAGTGATAATAGCATTTTATTAAGAAAATACCTCGAAAGATTTCACTCGAATTAGATGTTTCGTAAAATGACCTATTTTACAAATAAATTGTAAGTGGTCACCCCTGTTTAGGATCCATTATGATATCAAATGAACGATTTGAGATAAAAATGTGAATATCCCACTAAAACATTTCCCCGGTTTTTTTTATTCGATACGTTGATAACGACTTTTAAAAAGTTATAAGAAACACATTACCAAACGGGTTGTAAATACTTTACTAATGAAGAAGATAAGGATAACTCAATTAATATATCTTCAATAAAAAAATAACTTGATAATAAAATATGTCAAAATCTTAAGCTTATAAAACCCAATCAATGTTTCTAGTATGAAATATAACTAGGTCCTAGAATACTATAAAACTATGATTAACTATGCCATAATAACACTCATCTTTAAAATGGTGCTCCCACTAGAAAGTTTATATAATATGTCGATATATTTTTATATAACCGGGTTCGTGGTATAGTGGTCAGAGCCCCTGGCTTTTGACTTAGAGGTCCCGGTGTTCGAGTACCGGCTACTACCTGGGTGATTTTTCTCGAAAGAGGAATAACTCCACTGGTCACTAGGGTTTGGTTAATTAGGCTTAAGTTAGAGTAAGATCTTCATTGGCTCCTCCCCGACATATTCACTATCATCATCCCCTCATCTCACCGGGAGATTGAAAAAAGTCTCCACAAAAAAGGATGTACGATTGGTACGTTTGGGCGTCCCCTGGGCAAAGGTACCAAATTACTGGATAATCTTTCCGCTAACAGAGCTCTAGACATGCAATTTTTTTTATATCGCGATATTATGTGCGTATAAGTGTGTGTCGGGGTGGTGGGGGGCAAGGTTATTGTGTTCTAAAATATTTAAATGTGGCCATTGAATATTAAAAATAATAAGATTTATTAGAATTTGATATTCTCGATATGAGTTAAATAAAAAATTTAATTAGTTTTAATGTATATTACTCCTAGGTATCCATTAATTTTATTTATCTAAAACTAAACACACCAATACAACCTGGGCTTTAAGTGACATTTTGAACCAGAGTAGAAAATAAAAAAAATGGGTGGGGGGTTGGAAAAATCAGGGACACCACCTTCCTTGGCAACGTGTGCAGACATGACTAGTTTTAAATGTTGAGCTAGACTAAAAACTATTTTTGTGGTATACATATACTTCCATTTTTAGATGACATACAATTTTTATTCGAATCTAATCATATTTCTGAATAAGTAAGTGTATATACGACAATGTCCAAGATTGTACGATAACTATCTAGCTAACCATATCTCAAGATCAAAAGGTAATCTGGAAAGTACTATTTAAGAATAATAGTTTCTACATGACCACCTATTGGCTGTATGTATTTTATATAGGCTATTTAGTTATCTGTAAATTACTAAACATTTCATCATCAAAACTTTATTTTATTTTATTTCTATTATATATAAAGCACGAACAAAAACTTGTGACAGTAAAATAAAATTCTATAGATATTTTAGCGAAAATATGATTTTTACGTTCCCTTAATCTTTAAAAAAAATATATTTTAGGATGTCGTTTGTCTGTGTGTGTATTCTCTTTGGTCATTCAATAATCTAGAGCCTCAACTATTCCTTAAAATATAATATGTATAATTTTTTTTATAGTGCTACTCGATACAATATCAATGTAAGGATATACAAACTAAGGATCTTTAATTGAAACTGAAATGACAAAAAGTAGATTTGTTTTACAACTAATCGAACAATTTTTTTTATTAAATTTCGTTGATTCATATAAGACGAGCTACTTAATAATAATTCATAACTCTTCAAGATTAACAATTAGCAACATGTTTTCCCCTGGAGGGTGTTACATCATAGGGTTAAGGTTTTGGGATGAACAAATTATTACTGCTCTTCTCCTGTCCTTCCTTTATATTCGTAAAAGATTGGAGTGACACAGAGAAGAAATAAGGGCTGCAAAGAAGGGGTGTCCGGGTGGCTACTTTCCAGTAGAAAAATAACAGCGTTGACACATAACACCCAAAATATCTTGAAGCTTTCTGTTGTGACCCTATCAAAATTTGACTTTGTTAGAGGAAAGCTACATTTTTGTTTCTATTCCAAAATGCCCATTTTAATTTTAAACATCGTAAAAATGAGTTGGTTTTTAACTTTTAAAAAATTGCATGATTTTTTTGTAACTGGCCAAGAACATTTCGATATCCTTTATCTACATTTGAGTGCGAGCAAATTTTTAAAATATCTAACTATTTCTTAAATAAATCGGGATTTCTGAACGCTCCTCAGCGTTCTCTCGCGTATTCCACCTTAAAGTGACTGCCCTATGGAACGTTGAAACGTTTAAATAGTCATCCACCGTTTCAAAATATGATTTACCCCAAAATGAAATTGAGCGATACTAACATTGCTCTATTAAAGTTCGGTTCAACCTTTCAATACTTGCGGATCAATCTGTAAAATGTTTAAAAAAATCACAGGAATAAAAACAATACAAAAAAGTAATGCTAATGGTGAAAAACGGCTGAGTCGTCATTTATCAAATATTTAAAATCAATATATATAAGTACAATATAAGATTTAGTAGTATTTTGACGTTACTAATAAAGTGAATAAGATGACAGCTGGTTTTGAAACAGGGAATTTTTCATTTATTCAAACACCAGTTATGATAGGCGAGCCAGAAGAAATCATATCGTGGGCCGTGGACTGGAGACACTGCTTTGTACCATAAACAATTCTTACATTTTGAGTTAGATAAATTAACATTTTAGAAAAAATTCTAATAGAATGTAGTAAGTAGTGTTTATATAAAAATGAAGTAAATTATTTCATTTAGTTGGTTACACTTTAAAATGTTTTAACAAAATAAGCAAGCATTAAACTATTGCAATGTGGTAAATTATAGTATTTAAAATGTGGTGACACCTTAGTTACAAAATTATTTGGCAACATGTTAGAATGTTACAATTAAAACTAGTTTTACAAAGTGTATAATTAAAGTTTTACTATGTAACTGGTAACAATTTTAACTTGTTCAGTGTTTATTTATTGTCATACCACATAACATGTTTTTGATCAAATTTCTTGGTAATCTATATTCAAAAAATTACTTTAATCCTTATATATTATTTTGTTACAACAGTTTGAATGGTAACAAACTAGCGTGTCACCAAATAATTTTGTAACTTAGATCTCACATTTAAAATACCAGAATTTAGCACATTTAACTAGTCTAACCATTTATTATTTTGTAAACCCAATTTAAAGTGTAGCCATCTAATTGAAATAATTCCCTTCATTATTAAATAAATTATCAAATATACTTTAAAATATTTATTTTATAGGCGTATAAACCGAACGGGTGGTAAGAGGCGGTGCTAATATATATAAATATATTTATTTAATTTTTAACGAGGTTTTACACCAAATATCACAATTCTGTGACTAAGGTGAAGGGTATAGGAACCTAAATCTTCTTGAGTTTCTGATACACATAGACTATACAAGAAATAACAATGGGTTTCTAGGTAACACGCCTAGATCACAGACATTCCTTGTCTGTGGCCTAGGCCCGGATATAATTCCAAGAATAAAGGTTTTCCACCGAGAAATCCGGAAACGAAAATCAGATTCCTAAATGTATAAAATATGATTATTTTCTGCCTTCTTATCACGCTTCGCTCTCCCAACATATTGTCACTGAATATATGGTTTCTAGCGGGACATTTAAAAAAGGGAGTTCTAGTATTAAAACACCCCCATCGGGCACCCTTAAGCTACTATCCCACGACACTTGCTTGTACTAGAAATCAAGTGTGCTAGCTAGTGCCTAGATATATGTATACTAACTAGTACAATAGAAACGGGACTAGAGTATTCACACGCTGCTAGTTTGGTACTAGTTAAAATATTTATCGAACGTCAGAGATTAATTTTGGGTGCAGCAGCTGTATTAATTACTAATAATGATATTGAAAATTATTAGAGGGAGCGTAGGAAAATAATATGAACACGGGATTGGCTGTAAAGACGAAAGAATTGTCGCGGGATGCTAAAAATGATATATTCGGAGGTTAGGTAAGATACATTCGGGGTGACACAAACGTTTAGTGTCTCCCTAAATTTGTATTCATTTACTTACAATGTGGTCAGAGGCCCCTAAGCCCATTGGTGTCCAAGTACAGTATCCTTGATACACAAATGTTCTTTTTTTTAGGTCTAGACACACTTTATATTCTTAAAAAAAACATCCAAGATTACCATGCTATCAAGTTTATTTAGATTAAAATTGGGTCTGGAACACAGTTTGTCGTTTTTAGATTACATGTTTTTAATTAAATTTATGTATACTAAATATATAGTCATATGGTGGCAATTTGGTATTATATAAACAAGGATGTTAAGAATAATTTCCTGCCAACAACAAAATCATATCCGATGACCATGTTGGCGCCATTTCTACCATTTATCTACAAACAGTCTCAGAGCATATTGATTGGTCAAATTACACAAACTAGTATCGGAACTAGTACGAAAATAGCGCTTGTTCTATCCTCACAACTAGTATGGTAGTCAGTACCAAGTGACAGAACCAGTATACTTTTTATGATTATTATTATTATTATTATTATTATTACCGCGTCTCAATAACCGTTCGGGTTATACGCACTTACGCTAATGTGTAATGGTAGGGTGATTGTGAGATGAGATGAAGGACCTACAGTTTAACGTGGAATCCGAACCACGGTGGAGGCCTGGCATTCCCCACATTCACAAGATGTCTTGTCAGAGGTGAAGGAAGGGTTTGGTAATCAGATAAATCTGTGCCGGGACCGAGGATTGAACCCCGGCCGCCAGCATAGAAGTCTGACACCTTACCCCTAGACCGCCAGGTCACCTTTTATGATCCACACGACGCTAGATGATGACGTGCTAGCTGGTGCTAACTAGCACACTGGATTTCAAGTACGAGCTATAGTGTCGTGTGATACGGGTACTACGCTCTTATATTCTAGGTTGCCAACGACTGGAGGTCAGGGTTAGAATCACGGCTGAGTTTTCTGTGGGTGGTTTAGTGATTTTTCACTTAAATCCGGGCAAATGTGGATACTTTTACCTTGGATTCTACCTTGCGCATAGTTCGGACGTTTAGTGAGATGGGAAGTAAAATATTAAAATAATTCAAGTCTAATTGGAGAATAGAATATTTTAATGTAATGTTAATGACATGGACACCAAACACATACTACTGAGGCTTGTTAGTCTTTTAGTTGTGACGTGTTGGGATAAATATGATTGATTGTTTGTTCGTTGGTTTATGTATTTCAAGAAAATCCCAAATAAGATACACTTATATATGATAATTTGTTTATAATTTTACACAATTATTACAGTTAAAAACATGTCTGACTAATCAACATGTTTTAAATTATAAAATAGCCCAATTGAGTAGACACTTTAAATGTAATTTGTATAAACTGTATGATGTAGTAGGTTGGATACTAAACGTTCGAAAATACCGTCAGTTTATATCAGTAATGGTTGTTTATTGTTGGTTAGCGCTTTGGATCAAGCGTGTCAAACTCGCTTGACCAAAAGGGCACCTTTGAAAATTAAAAATACGAATGGGACTGCATTTAATAGAATTTAATACTGTCACCATTTTGGTGACAAATAATTAAATTTAAAAGTCCTTACTATTCTTCTTCTTCTTATTATTATTATAAGGCCTGCGTCTTACTACCCGTTCGGGTTATACGCGCTTACGTTAATGTGTAGTGGTAGGGTGATTGTGAAATGAAATATAGGACCTACAATTTAACGTGGAATCCGAACCACAGTGGAGGCCTGGCATTCCTCACATTCACATTTTGTGATTAATACACGTTTTGTTAGATGTGAAGGAAGGGTTTGGCAATCAGATAAATCTGTGCCGAGAAAGAGGATTGAACCCCGGACCCTAAACATAGAAGTCCGACACCTTACCCCTAGACCACCAGGTCACCTTTTTTCTTTATTGTTACAAAAAGATAATTAAGATTATAATATTTTAAGAACTGCCTCCACCCCCCTCGGAAATACGAAAAGTTGTTTTTATTTTTATCAATGATGTTGACTTTATGTAGGGGGCCTATTATATTGAAGTCAGTCATTTTCAAAATTCACGAAGCAGTAAGCAGTGATAGCTTAGGTATTTGTGTCTTTTTATAAGAGAGAAAAAAGGTGACCTGGCAGTCTAGGGGTAAGGTGTCAGACTTCTATGCTGGCGGCCGCGGTTCAATCCTCGGTCCCGGCACAGATTTATCTGATTACCAAACCCTTCCTTCACCTCTGACAAGACAGCTTGTGAATGTGGGTAATGCCAGGCCTCCACCGTGGTTCGGATCCCACGTTAAACTGTAGGTCCTTCATTTCATCTCACAATCACCCTACCATTACACATAAACGTAAGTGCGTACAACCCGAACGGGTAGTAAAACGCGGTGCTAATAATAATAATAATAATAATAATAATAATATAAGAGAAAACTGTTCACCTTATAATAGAAATTGACTCTTATAATGACCTGTGTATATAATATAAAATATGCATAGTAAAATTGCTGTGTGTGAGGTTCGAGCCACAATTGTTGGGCGTAACTCCTTGGACACAACACATAGGAGAAATTTTAAAAATATTACATTTTCCTCGGTTAACTCTAACTGTGGCTCGATGACCTTTTAAACTTGAGACTTCTGTGTGTGCTCGGGAATGCTTTCTGGACGATGATGTAATTTATCATAAGAAAAACCACAGAAAGTTGCAAGCTGCAATGTTTGTATTTTTTTTTTCACCTAGTACCATTCATTCAGTGATTTTTTTAAAGTATTTTGTTCAATGTTATATTATACGTATTTTATCTAGATTTTGGTAGGATTTCCGTCGTACCACTGTTGTAGGTAATGTCATTATTAAAAAATAATACATCATCAACCAGAAAGTATTCTCGCCAGAAAAATATAATATATGTTTTATTTCTGCTATGTGTAATCGTTAGGAGTGGCACCCACCAAATCTAGTTCGAACCCCAACACACCAATTTTACTATATATCATATATTTTATATATGAGGGTAATTTTAAGAGTAATCGTCTTTACAGTTTTTTTATATATATTTTATGAGAACCTAAATCATGCTGCCAAACATCACATATATTTGGTACACAACCTAAATTACCCTGTTTACATATGTCATAATCCAAAAAGGTGTATTTCTACAGTGTTCATGTAAATACAAGAAGAATCGGGCTGTAATGTATGTTCTATCATCAAAATATCCACGGACCGCACATAATCATGAAACGGGCCCATGTGTGGCACGAGACCTATGGTTTGACATACCTGCTTTAACGTAATTTCTGTATTTCTAATAAATTTCATCAGTTCAAAACGTATTGGGCTCTTCATCGTGGCCAAGGAGATAGATCGATTACAAATATATAAGACACTTACATAAGTGTAACCAGGGTTTATATTTTAGAGAACGCTTACTAAAATAAATCTTAACATTTTATTTATAATTTTGCTTATATTGAACTAATAATGTGTACCTATAACATGCTTTGAGGAAATTTCATATCTGGGCCCCTCTCACGATTTTGGGAGGGCAGAGGGTGCGCGCACGCCCTAACGACCTTGAAATGTGTTTACTTTATTATGTTGGGCGTGGCTAATGTCTCACTTTTATTTTTATCCTGTCAAGTATCATGATGACCCTTGATAGCTATAAACTGACAATTTTCGACTCACCGCAATTATCGACTCGATACAATCGACTTTATTAGAAATCCCATCAACCCATCACACTCGATTTTAGAGGGAAATATAGGCATTGAAATAATGCAAATGATAATGTGATATACCTATAAATAAACAGACGTTTCTTTTCAGACCTCGAACAGGGACGTTCTTTTTTGTTACTGGCCCATATTTCAGGTGGAAAATTCCCATCCTGGTCAATATATTATTATTATTATTATTATTATTATTATTATTATTATTATTAGCACCGCGTCTTACTACCCGTTCGGGTTGTACGCACTTACGCTAATGTGTAATGGTAGGGTGATTGTGAGATGAAATGGAGGACCTACAGTTTAACGTGGAATCCGAACCACGGTGGAGGCCTGGCATTCC
>CABFOV010000306.1:175344-190723 GCA_902141375.1 Timema poppense
CCGGGGTTCAATCCTCGGTCCCGGCACAGATTTATCTGATTACCAAACCCTTCCTTCACCTCTGACAAGACATCTTGTGAATGTGGGGAATGCCAGGCCTCCACCGTGGTTCGGATCCCACGTTAAACTGTAGGTCCTCCATTTCATCTCACAATCACCCTACCATTACACATTAGCGTAAGTGCGTATAACCCGAACGGGTAGTAAGACGCGGTGCTAATAATAATAATAATAATAATAATAACATAGATTTATTTATTATGAGGGGGCGTTTGGAGCATCTTTCGAAAAATACAAACATTGGTAACATTTTACTTTAATTTTAATGTTATGTTATGGGTCTAGATAATATCTATCAAAAGAGACAGCTGTATATCACATGACTTCTCTTCAGTGGCGTGGTGTGTAGGGTTGTCGGGGTGAGCAGGGATTGTTAAAACTGTACCTGTGAGTAATTGTTCTACATCCGCTCCGGTGGCCTCATGGTCTAAGACGTCACTCTTGCAATAGACCAGACTGCCGATAACTATACGCGGAGATCTGGGTTGGAATCCCGGTCGGATGTACTGAGGGTGGTTTTTCAAAAATGGTTTTCCACTCTTCCTCTACACAAATTCGGGTACACTTTCTCTCTAAATTCAACTTTCCTTTCCACTAACACATTTTCATAATTAGCACAACTAGCTAATAAAAAAAACTAGTCCCTGGTTGCTACAACATCCAAGGTTATGTTAGCTATAAATAATAGAGAAGAAGCACCTCAAGGTCAACCGACAAGAAAACAAGAATATTCGTCTTGGTTTTCCCCGTCGTTTTGATTGAGTGTACATTTTCCCAGATCCTTTTCTCCCTTTATCAATTGATGATTTGTTTGAACAAGCATGTCCGTTTAATGAATGTGACATTTTTGTTTTTGATGAACTGATGATGATGATGATGATCCATGTAAAGGAAGACAATAATACTGGGAATGTGAAAGTCGGTTCGCAACTGGGGTGGAAGCAATTGATAACTAGCAGAAGATTTTTCTCGCAAGTATTGATTGAAAGTCACTAATGTTAACCTATGAAGAAATAATTATTATTTCATTAACAGGCTAATACTATATTTTCAATCAAAAGTGTTAATAAACGTTTCTAAATATACTTCCCTAAAGATTACTGTATAAATGGTTTTTACCTAAATTATTGAAAGAACAAAATATATTAATACATTTTTTTTTGTTTCACGGTTGTGGCAACAAGATTTATTATAAATTTATAATGCATGAAATAATGTACTAAGAAAACTTTATATTCACACTTTTATCTCTATCTTATGGCCACCACTTTTATCTTACTTGACACCATAATAGAATAAATAAATGTGTTTTTATAATTTAGAGAAAGATTTATACAAAATAGTAGTTTCAAAATTAAAACCTTTTTATTTCATTAACGGTGACCTGGTGGTCTAGGGTTAAGGTGTCCGACTTCTGTGCTGGGAGTACGGGGTTCAATCCTTGGTCCCGGCACAGATTTATCTGATATACAAACCCTTCCTTCACCTCTGACAAGACGTGTATTAATCACGACTTGTGAATGTGGGGGAATGCCAGGCCTCCGCCGTGGTTCGGATTCCACGTTAAACTGTAGGTCCTCCATTTCATCTCACAATCACCCTACCATTACACATTAGCGTAAGTTCGTAAAACCCGAACGGTTAGTAAGACGTGGTGCTAATAATAATAATAATAATAATAATAATAATAATAATAATAATAATAATAATAATAATAATAATAATAATAATGATAATAACAATAATAATAATAATATTTCATTAACAGATGCGGATGAACACAACCAAACAACCGTTTGTATGAAGTAGCCAACAGCTTCCTTCATCTTCTTTTCCATCTTAATTTGTGGAGAGAACGCCGCCTTTTATACGCTTTAGTTTGTAAAGCATGCATTTTTTTAGTGAGCCACAGACGCTGCATCCACAAAAAAGGAACATACAAATGGTTATTTTCATAAGTTCGCATTTCGATAATATAAAAATAGTTATAAGGATACAATAAGAATTAGAAACAAATTGTTTGTTGTAAAGGTTTTTACTGCTAAAAGTGAAAACAACTCAACAAATTGTCTTGCAGATAATAAATTTGGGGAATCAATAAATGAGAGTAGATCTGGTAGTTTTTTGCTAGTTATCACCACTACTCCTGTCGCAAATATACTTTAGCTTTAATAGAAGAATTTTTTTTTTAAACTTAGAATAGTTGCAACTAAGCAAGAAGGAATTGCTCTTTTATATTTAAATTGTAAATACACTAGAAGAAATTTGATCTTTTATATTGGAATTGTATCTAAAAGATAGATAATTAATCTTTGATATTGGAATTGTAGCTAAACTATAAGGAATTGCTCTTTCATAATAGAAGTTAAACTAAACTAGGAAGAGTTTCTCTTTTATTTGAGCAGTAATTAAAATAAAAGTAATTAGTGTTTCGTATTATAATTGTGGCTAAATTATATTGAATTTATCCTTCACGTTGTAGTTGATACTGGTGGTCACACGGTATAAAGCCTCAGGCTTATAATAGATTAGATTCACAGTGGCAGGGAGATTGATAGGCCTACTTAAGATTAACATTGGCTCTAATCACAACGCCTCTAAAATGTGTGCAATAGGGGCTAAATAATGTAAACGATGTTTTCTCGCTACAATCTACTAGAATAGTTACTTTAGAGAATCAAATAACCAAAGCTATTATTTATGCTTTTTAGTGAGGATTTCTCAATCTAGATATCGTATTCTGAAAATTGAAAAATGACACCTGGACACGCGAATCGAACCCGGGGGTTTAGTAAGCCAATGCTCTAACCACTGAGCAATTCAGGAATTTTCCCGTGTACAGGGTCTTTCTTCACTCATATTTTAAGGCATAGTCTATGATGTACGTGTGGAAATCGTCGGCTACAAATGTGTGATTTTTTAAAATTAAGATCACGATCTATCAAATAACGCAGCCACCTTAATTTAATTAAAAACACTTATTAAAGTGTTTTGATTAAATTACTCCCATAAAATTAAGGTACAGCATTTTGCTACATCATGCAAGAGAAAATAATAAATGACAAATAAAAGTTAATTTAAAATTATATCCTAAAATTGACCAGCCAGTCCAATTCGGCCACAGGTGCGGGTGTTAATAGAGTCCATGCACAGTATGTGTTCTCATATCTAATTAATAACTAATATTTAGCACCGCGTCTTATTACCCGTTCGGGTTATACGCTTTAAGTACTAATTACTCTAATGGATTAGGAATTGGGAAATTAGGAAAAACCACCCTCAGTTCACCCGACCGAGATTCGAACCTCGATCTCCCCGTCCTCAGCAGTCGAGCTCAACACGTGTTCTGATATCAATCTCAGAACAGAATCTTACAACAGGTCTAACACTATACAGATAGTCCTGGCACCAGGATATATGTTATTTACTGTTTGAGAATGAGGCTGAGTCCAAACACAAATAGTTTATTATAATTATTACTACTACTATTATTATTATTATTATTATTGTTATTATTACTAGCACCACGTCTTACTACCATTTCGGGTTATACGAATTAACGCTAATGTGTAATGGTAGGGTGATTGTGAGATGAAATGGAGGACCTACAGTTTAACGTGGGATCCGAACCACGGTGACATTCCCCACATTCACAAGATGTCTTGTCAGAGGTGAAGGAAGGGTTTGGTAATCAGATAAATCTGTGCCAGGGCCGAGGATATAACCCCGGACCCCCAGCACAGAAGTCCGACACCTTACCCCTAGACCGCCAGGTCACCGAAATAGTTAATTAATTTATCGTCCTTCACCTGGGCTCGAACCAAAGTATACTTAGTATTGAGTCAATATTCACTCGTTTTACAAAGATACAAGGACAGGTCAAAATTATTCTAGGAAGAGCAAACACTTTTTTAAGGTCTATCAACAAAACTTAAATAATTTATACTGAATTGATAGAACCACAGTAATTTCGTCTTTGTTCTCCGCTGCACAAGGGAAACAGACGGTGAAGGGGGAAGGGGGGTGGGGGGTAGCTGTTCCACTTTGAGGGCAATTCCACGCTTTTAATAATGTACGAGTACATTGTATGTTTGTGTGCTCACCGTGTTCTCTCCGTCCTTGGAACACAACCACTTCCTCTTTGAGAGTGGACAATTTGGCCCCATCATCCGTCACTCAATGCGACTAATGGTGTGCTGTGTACACGATAACCTTACATGAAGAAACAACTGTACAGTTCAATTTTCACAGGAAGGGCTCTATCTGACAGCTAGAGAATATACTAGGTCCACTGTCACATCAAGAGATGTGATCTGCAGCGGTAACTTTTGATAGATATTATTAATACCTATAAAATAACATTACTAATAACAGTAAAATTTTAGGGTGACCTGGCAGTCTAGCGGTAAGGTGTCAGACTTCTATGCTGTTGGCCGAGGTTCAATCCTCAGTCCCGGCACAGATTTATCTGATTACCAAACCCTTCCTTCACCTCTGACAAGACATCTTGTGAATGGTTCGGATTCCACGTTAAACTGTAGGTCCTCCATTTCATCTCACAATCACTCTACCATTTCACATTAGCGTAAGTGCGTACAACCCATAAGGGTAGTAAGACTCGGTGCTAATAATAATAATAATAACAGTAAAATTTTAATAAGGTAGCATCGAACTAGATGGTTTTAGGGTGAAGTGCTCGCCTCAGGATCCGATGTTGATGGATTCAAATCCAGCCGAGGTTAACGAATTTCTCTTCTGCTATAAACATCCGTGGCACAATTACCCTCAGAAGGGAAGTAAAACCGTCGGTCTCATGTCGATTGTGGGGTGTTAAAATACCCTGGAAGGTATACCTTTCAAGGCCAAATTGGTAGGCCTTTTCACTCTCGCTCATAGAAATCATCATGTGATGATATAATCAGTTGGTCAGAAAATAAACGTTCAATACCTCAAATAAATAAAATATTAAGGTTGGATTGTGGGGGACGCGAAAAAAAAAGTAAGTATTTTTATAGTAAAAGTTTTTTTGGTCAAAATAAATAAAATATTTCCCCGGTAGAAACATAGAGCTTAACATTCTTCTCGTGCGGATATTAACATTTCTTAAATAACTGTCATGAGCGAAGGGGTATTAAATGAAAAAACTTTTATGCGAAAAGGAAGATTTGTCATTAAATTCCAGGACACATTTAACAATAATAGTTAAGGACTACTGAGGTCACCATGTGAAGAAAATTAAACTCAATGATTCTACGGGAGGAATATATAATCTATTTAGTCCAAAAAGGTTTTGCTATAAATACTTCAAAAACATTAAACTTTTCTTGCATTTCATATATCCCCACCTTAATGTTGGACACAGACAGATATATTTATATTTCTTAGAGGATCTTCCTATTAAAATTGAACTGTATGTCCCATGTCCTACAATTGTGTCCCTTGTTATTTTTACCGAGGCTGGGAACCAATTTAATAGTTGTGTGGCTTAAAAAGATCCTAATAATAAGGAAAAATAGGGAAGAAGGAATAAAGCTACAAAGGCAAAAAGGTAATTTTTTCAGTAAAATTTTAATGTATTTCAAGCAATTGTATTTAACTTTAATACATTTTTTTTATGGGAATTAGCATTCTAATATAATAACGGAGATTATAAAGTTTGATCTATAAAAAATCAAATACATTTAAATACAATTAAATATAGTTCAAGGTGGGGCTACGCCCTGTGTACGTCCTTTTCCATAAACAATCCGTGGCTACATGGCAAAACAATTAAAATAAACGATAAGACAAATCTTACGTAATTTGTCATAAAGTATATTAAGTTTGTGACATAGATGTCAAAAATCAGTAATAAGTAAACTAACCTTAATTTGAGAGCTATAATCAACGGTAAAATAAAATTATTACTATTATATGTTCTGTATTATGACAGGTATGTTCCTTTCGTCAGTGAACTTAGACCGTCGGTCGGGTGAACTGGGGGTGGTTTTTCCTAAATGGTTTTCCACTCTCCCTCCACGTAAATACGGGTTCACTTCCTCTAATTCACCCTTACTAATTCCTAATCCATTAGCGTAATTAGTACTTAAAGCGTATAAACCGAACGGGTAGTAAGACGCGGTGCTAGATATTATTATTATTATTATTATTATCAACTTAGACCGTCAATGCGCCCTGTCCTCTGCCTCCTACTTGAGTTCCCAGAATTTTTTTTCCCTTCCTTCAAGTCATCTGGTATTTGAATCCTCCTTCTTCTTGAGCTCCTATTTCCCTCAACCTTTCTCTTCTATGACGTCGTCCAGAAGACAGTTCCTCCTAAGGATGTGTCCGATTCATTTTGCTTTGCGCCTGAAGAATCTAATCCAAAATTGATCTTTTCTCACCCTCTCTTCTTAAGAATTCGTCATTTTTCACGCTTTGTATCCAAAATAAAATATCGTATAAGATCTAAGTATCAAGTTTGAATAACCTCCATCAAACGGTTTCGAGTGTAGTCCTAGAGAAAGATATATCTCAAATAAAGTAAAATATTAGTAGTATACTTGTCTTGTCTATTATCTGATAATATTGTAATTATTTTAAAAAACATGTGAAGACTATTCCTCTCAATTTATAGTGGGTGCATTTATCCTAATTGACCCTCCCAATTTCTCGCTTTTAGAAAAAAGTAATTAATCGTCTTGGTATTAAATATAATTGTAACTCTATATTGTAATAATTAATTAATATTTAGCACCACGTCTTACTACCCGTTAGGGTTATACGCTTTAAGTACTAACTACGCTAATGGATTAGGAAAATGGTAAGGTTGAATTAGAGGAAGTGAACCCGCAATTGCGTGGAGAGAGAGAGAGAGAGAGAGAGAGAGAGAGAAGGAAAACCATTTAGGAAAAAACACCCCCAGTTCACCCGACCGAGATACGAACCTCGATCTCCCCGTCCTCAGCAGTCGAGCTTAACACGACTAGCGCGTTAGCCAACTACGCCACCGAGGTAGGTAATTATTGTAATAATTCAAAATAATAATTTAACTGATGAATTATTATACTACGAATACTACGGACACAAATGATTATAAAACACGATTTATTTATTTTCAAGTTATAGTTTTTATTATTGTGGAGATAATAAAAGGTTACCAAGAGGTTAAAGTATGACGTCATTCATAGGAGCTCACCCAGCCTGAACTTCACGAGTCGCTTAATTTTTTTTATCTTACCATAAAATTAACCAAAGATTTAAATATTTAACAAATGAGTTATGTATAATTCGCTGCCCCAGTGCAAGACTTACACAATTGTAAAACAATTAATAGTAAAAATAATGCTAATAAAAGAATTATACGGTGCATCGCATAGACTTCCTCTCTCATTTACCTTAAAATTAAGACCGCGTGTTACTACCCGTTTGGGTTACACGCTTAAGTACTAATTACTCTGTTTAGGAAGTGGGAAGGTCGAATATATAGGAAGTGAACCCACATTTGCGTGGAGGGAGAGTAGAAAACTATTTAGGAAAACCACCCCCAGTTTACTCGAGCGAGAGTCTAGCCTTGATCTCCCCGCCCTCGGCAGTCTAGTTCAACACGAAACTAGCGCGTTAGCTAACTATGCCACAGGGTCGGATATTCACTAAGAACTCTTAATATTTGTGAAAAGAAATAATATGCATTGTTAACAGAAAAACTCTATCAAGAGAATAAATGAAATTATATACACTGTTAAAAAAAACTTTGAGAAAAGAGGAATATCTTTTCCACCAAAGAGCATAATAATCAATTTTAATTTCAACGTGATCCACAAATAAATATATATATATACACACACACACATATATATATATGTGTGAATCACATATATATATATATATATGTGAATCACATATATCTGTGTGTGTGGATTACTTTGGAGTTAAAATTAAAATAATTAAATAATCAAAGTCCACAATATAACAATATCAAATATATTAAAAATAACCATCAAAATCCTTTAAAAGACTAAATATCGAATCGTGAAATATTGTGCCTAGTTTGATAAGAGCAATTTTCAGTTTCCGACGCTCCAAAATTACTAATCAGTGTGATTTTGACCCGTTTCAATGGCCTAATTGTCTAAGGTGTCACTCTAATGATAGATTGACCTGCTAACAACGAAGAGATTGGGGTTTCGAATCTATGTCGGTTCTATTGAGGGTGGTTTTTCATAAATGGTTTCCCACTCTCCTTCTACGCAAATCCTGGTAGATTACCTATAAAAGTCTTCCTTCCTCACCTCTACTCCATTAGATTAGTTATCATAAATGGGTATTATAGCCTGTACAGGTAGTAATATATGGTGATAACTATTCCCAAAACCATTATGGAAATAATAACCGCGTGAATTCATGTTGTATTTTTTGTATTAGTTACCGGTACCTATATGATTATATCGTGATAGTTGTCATTATTGTTTTAGCACAAGTCTAGCTACTAAATTAATAACGAAAACATAGGGCGAGTGTTTGGGTCATAAGTCTCACTAGATGGATGATCGATAAGTTTCGTAAGTAGATAGAGACGTTTGACTCTTTATAGCTTTAGCAGGGTGCTACTCAGCATCCTAAATGGTCCAGTAATTCCTCGGAGATGACTCTGATGACGTGTTTGTGGAACATTCTTCGCTGTGATCTTCATCGCGTGACTTGTTCGTCTCCCTTTAGTGAAATAAAACAACGTGAGCAAGACTGGATTTACATTGCACATGCGCATAGGCTTCTACTTCCCCCTCTTTCTCCTCATTATATTTTATCTTGTATCTATTCTGCAAGACATTTTTTAACCCACACCTTAAAAAAATATCCAACATACAAGCAAAGTTTTTTTTTCTCCATATCTTTCGTCAAAGATAGTATTTTTTATATTCAATCTGACTTTACAACACGCTTCGCTGGACGCGTGGTCTAAATCGTCACGCTCAGAATAGACCGGACTATCGATGATAATGAAGACGGAGCTCGAATCTCGGGGTCGAGTGTTTTGAGGGTGGTTTTCCTTAAATACTTTTCCACTATATGTCTACACAAATGCGTGTACACTTACTATTTTCAGACTTACTAATTCATAGAACATCAACACGATTAGAACATATGTGAATAAACCAAATAGGTAATAAGACACATGATTAAAGATATATATAAACTCCTACGGGGCAGAGAAGACGAAGGAATAATTTAAAAGAAATATACCATTATATTCGTTGAGACAAAAAGGATAACCTTATAGAGAAAAATGCTTTAAATCCACCCATCCGGGATTCGAGCCCGGAGCTCCACGCCACCAGCAAACCAAGCCAAATGAGGTTGAAATCTTGGCCCGCCCGCTAACCAATGCGGGTAACACTCAGAGCTTCGGATGCTAATTCATCACCAAGAAACAAGGAAGGAATTTTCAATTTCACCTTTGATAAGTTCTTCGGCCAAATCGAACCAGGGACATTTATCTCAGTAGAGAGAGACGCTATTGTTTGGACTGGAAATAAACGTGATTTAAGGTGGTATGGAAGGGGACGCGAGAAAAATTCAGCATTTTTTTTTTTTGCCAAAATAAATAAAAATTGCTCCAGTACAAATATAAAGTTACGTTTTCTTCAAATGTTGACCTCAACATTTCTTGAATATCTATCAAGGGTGTCCTGTAATTTAACAACAACTGACCAATTTTCTCTTCATTTTAAAAGTTTGTTAGATATTGCAGAGTTCCGCCATGCTAATGACATAACTACTGATATCAACATGTGAAAAAAATTAAACTTAATGTTTGTACTGGAGAAATATTTTATTTATTTTGGCAAAAAAAAAGTTTTGCTATAGAATCTGCAAAAACACTGGCCTTTTCTCGCGTCCCCTTCCATCCCGCATTGAAGTAAGCAGGATTTTTTATATAAACACTTTTATTAGCTAAATAAAATATTGCTTCATTCGATAAGTTTAGTTTTATTTTATACATGGATTAATCTCGAAAGTTCTTGAAATTTGTCATAGGCCCAGTGTAATTTGAACAGAAACTTATTTTTAAACGCAGATAAAAATTCCTGGTCAAATTATATTACGTCCATCATCAACAACTGTTGAGATTACTATGTGCAAAAAAATCCATCCAAACGTATCCACTGAGGCAACATTTGATTTATTTTGGCCGAAATAATGTTTTGTTGTATAAAAACTGTAAAAAAATAAGGCGCGTAGGACGTTAGGTGCAATACTGGACTATCCTAGCTGAAATAAACAAGGTCGGTCAAAGGCCTTTTGGCGGCGGAGTCGTGAAAACACCTGTTATATTGTGTGTTTGTTTATTTCCGACTCGCGTTTATATTGCCGGTGTCTGTTCAATTACCTGATAGTTAAGTTAGGTTAGTAGGTTAAATCATGTTTGTGAAACTGAGCGTGATCACCTGATGGTTAGGTTAGGTTATGTTAGATCTGCGAAAATTAAAGTAAGAATTCTATCCTATTTCGGTTGGTTCAAATTACCTCCATTCACTTACTAATACTGCGCCAAACGTCCTAGATTGGTCCAAACGCTTTGCTTTCGTGGGGAATGGGACAAACTTCCTACGTCCAATTTAAGGACCTTAACTCGTTTTCCCTTCTATTCCACCTCAAGTGACGGATTTTTTATACAGGGTGTGGTGGAAGCAACTGGACGATCCATGCTGAGGAAAGTGATGGACAACGTGTTGAGGTTTGCCTGACGTCCGGTGACATCATCTTCAAAAAGTGAAAAAGTGTTGTATGTAGTTTGCTTTTATTTAACTAGTAAATATTTAATTTTCGATTAAAGTGTTAATTTTCAAGCTACTAATTGTTTCAGTCTCACCCTATATTTTTTATGATAGGGGCCTTAAAGGTGCACTGGTCAGTCAGCTCTATGAGGTTCACCTGTCGGAAAGCGGTCTGATGCAAGTCACTTTTTTTTTCCTAGTGGAGTGTTCTTATATTGAATTTAAATACTCGTTTTAATCGTGTGTTTTGAGAGCAAGCTACCGGTACTCGAATTGAATTTTAAATATAATTTTTTAGCAAGTTAAGATTTCCAACTAACGTGGACACGCAAATAGAGGCGTCAGTCTCTTCTTATAAGATTAGCCAGTGACGGAGAGGTCAGGTTCGAGTCCCGCACGGTTTCACTAAAGTTTTTTTTTTTCTTTTCTAAATGGCATCTTCTCACTACAAAAATTCTGGTGCATACCCTTTAAAATTCTACCTTTCTCATCTCTAACACTTTTAGTGTAAATGGATAGCTTGGACAAATAGTAAATAGGGAAATGCAAAAAAAAAAAGTCAATAAACCATTATTATCTAGTCAGTATAGCTATAAATCCACAGGGATGGGGAGAAAAATATATTTATTTTATTTAGTTAAATGTATTTATTCTAGTGAATTTAAGGTGTAATATCTTGTATAACACTTAACTAGATCCCAAAATGATTAATAATTAACAAATATTTGTAATGAATAACTTCTTGAACGAAAATTTAATTAATCTAAAAAAATTGATATTAACCTGAATATAAACAAATTTTAATAGTCCGATTTTTTTAAATTATGCATATTCAGGGAAATATAGAAGTATCTGATTTTCTAATATACATTGATTGTAATTAAATCATATATAATTGATCATTATTCATGATATATAACTATCACAGCTTGTACAGAAACTTATCACACAATAATATTAAGGATACCATCTGTATAAAGATAAATATCTTCACATAGCAGTTCTCATAGGAACAACATCTTTGAGGTTCAAAATAACTAAAATCATCCCCAATCATCTTAAAATGTTCTCTTGTGACCCTATTAAAAGTTGACTTCATTTGTTTGAGGATAGCTATGTCTATGTTTCTAACCATTTACTTTGATGTCAATAATGTGACATTTCACGTGAAAAGTTATTAAAAGCGAGCAAATTTCACATTTTACTGAATGTTCTAAACTTATTTTTTTTAAACTTAATGTTTTTATTCACGTAGGACTATGGGGCTACCTTTCTTCACTATGTTGGCATGAATCATATTTTGAAATAACCTGTTTTTTTAAATGTGGGGTTTCTTGGAGTCTGCGATGATTTCTAGTGCTTTGGTAGATGGATCCCTTAACTTATAACACTATATATGTATATATAGATAGAAAATATGTTATAAGACTCTCGAAATAAAATGCAAGTTAAAATATTGTGACCAAACTTACCAACGCTTTTTCATACAGAATGGATGTTTTTTTCCCTCTTGATTATCCCATCCTCTCCCCAAGCAAATGCGGGTGAAGTTCCTCTAAACTACCTTACTCATACCCTTAAATAACGTTAAATCTCACGATTAAAAAAAATTACCCAAACCTTACACCGACGGTTTATTTCCCTACCAATCAAAAAATCATCCAGTATTATACCTACATGACAAGTTCTTGTTAATGTGGGGAATGCCAGGCCTCCACCGTGGTTCGGATTCCACGTTAAACTGTAGGTCCTTCATTTCATCTCACAATCACCCTACCATTACACATTAGCGTAAGTGCGTATAACCCGAACGGGTAGTAAGACGCGGTGCTAATAATAATAATAATAATAATAATACATGACAAGTTTTCAACCTGTTGGAATGATGCCGAGAATGGGATATTTATCGAGAGAAAGTCCTCAAGGTAATCCATCATGACGTAATCACATCCTCTTCCCAATTTCATGTTCAAGAACATTTTGCTCAGATAAAAACCACGGATGGCATTGCCCGCCGTCTGGTAATATTTACAACTCCCATTGATGACGTAACTGTGCATCGTCACTGCCTCCAAAGCTAATGTCACATCACGTCTAGAATAGCAATGAAATTGGAGGAAAGCCTGAACGGGTAGTAAGACGCGGTGCACAAAATCAGGCCAACTACCTTTTAGTTTGATAACTTTATAGGATTTCAAGCTACAACTTCCATCAAACATACTTAATATCAAATCAAAACGTATAATATTTAAAAAATAAAACTCTAATGATTTGAATCAAATTTCTGTTTAGTTATTTTATCTTTTCTTAGTGCCATACGTCTTACTACCCATACAAGCTGTCCGAATTTTTTGCCCATTATGTCTCCCTATCCAACAGAGCCCCAGCTAAATGCTCCCACCCAGAAAATTAAAAATATTACAAAAATATGATTAGCACTGTTCTGTCAATCAATTATATTTTGTATAATTATATTTTATATAAAACAAATAAGCGTGTGCATTAATTAGGGATTTTCAAAGGAATACTTTTTTGTTAATTTTTAATCCTACTGTAAATTTGCACTTAAATGAAAACTGGACCTGTGATACCGTAACATTTTATAGAAATGGTTAAAGAATTTACTCTTTGTACATAAAGTTTTGAAGTGAGTACAGTCATTGGAATTATTATTTTAGAGTAATTATATAAATACTATTGTATCAGGAAGAGAGGAAGGGGCAGTTGATATTATCATATGCCCCCACCCCCAAATGCAAATCTCGGGTGTGGAGAAGAATGTGTAAACACGGACCTGTTAACCAGTGGCGTACACAGTGATAGGGTAGGCCAAGGATCCGATTTTAGTACAAATAAGTTTAAATATTACCATTTGCATTCTTTGAAATACAAAAATTTCCCGGGAGAGAAACCCCCGGGCCCCACCTTTTAGGTGGCATCGCTGATTCTTTATCTTTCTTATCCCTCTTACTTCGAATCAAATGTCCGAATATTACAGTAATTGAAATATATATAAAGGTTCAGTTATGAAAATTATTATGTAAAAGGACCCTCCCCCCCCTCCAGCTCAAAACCCTGGGTGTGCCCCTGTTTGCGTGGAATAGAAGTGGAAAAATATTTTAGGTAAAAACACCCTCATTATATCCGACCAAATTTCAAACCCCGACCTCTCCTGTAATCGGCAATCCATTCTATTGCGAGAGGGACGCCTTAGACCGATCGTATCCTCATTTAACTACACGAAGGTTGTAGAGATGACGAAGGAAGTATTTTGAGGAAATATAGCCAAAATTGCTTGGAGGGATAGAGGAAAACGTTTCAGGAAAAACTACCCTCAATACGATCAGACGGAATTCGAACCCTGATCTTTCTACCACCAGCAATCCAGACTGGATGGGACAAACATTTAATTCACGTTGCTACCAATTCAGGTATTTTGTTGATTGCATTCGTATTTGGATTTATATTATTTTCTACTATAAATATACTCTTAAGGTGGTACTTTAAAGTGGTAAGGAAAGGAAAGCGGGTTAAGCCCAATGGTTGGAAGTTTTTATGTGAACAATATTTTGGACAAAATAAATAAAATATTTCTTCAGTAGATAAGTTTAGTTTAATTTTCTGCACATTTATCTCAACAGTGAATATATGTCACACACTCGCAAACTAGTGAACGAGAGTCTTCTTACTTACTAATTTGAGTCTACAACCTATTTAATATTATTATTATTATTATTATTAGCACCGCGTCTTACTACCCGTTCGGGTTATACGCACTTACGCTAATGTGTAATGGTAGGGTGATTGTGAGATTAAATGAAGGACCTACAGTTTAACGTGGAATCCGAACCACGGTGGAGGCCTGGCATTCCCCACATTCACAAGATGTCTTGTCAGAGGTGAAGGAAGGGTTTGTTAATCAGATAAATCTGTGCCGGGACCGGGGATTGAACCCCAGCCGCCAGCACAGAAGTATGACACCTTACCCCTAGACCGCCAGGTCACTACCTATTTAATAAAGTAGTATGTAGTCTTAGTTCTAGAGCTGTCACTATATTGTGAGCTTTTATATTGTTTTGATTTAAAATGTTGCTTGGATAGTTTTTGCACAATAGTGAAGAAAATAAATAATACACGACTTGAAAGAATTTTTGATACACTATAAAAAGTAACATTCCTTTTATGTAGAAAAGTTTAATTTCCTGTTATATTTCCTAGAAGTTGAATATAATATATTAAAAAGGTTATTTTCTCTCCCAGTAATTATTATTGCCAAAGCACCCCAAAAAATCCAACATAAATGAATCAATATTTTACTTAAAGTTGAACAAAACAGTGTTTTCTATTATAGCCCCGTAGTTAAACAATGTGTGGAAAAATATCGTACAGCTCATATATATTTTATTAGTTAATGCCACACTACTTTCTATCTCGTGATAGTAGTGCAAATAATAATCACACTATTATACTGTATATGTGAAACAATTGCTATTTATATCGAGCGTCATTTGTTATTGAAGAAACATAATTTTTTTCATTTTTTTTTTTTTTTTTTTTTTTTT
>CABFOV010000306.1:190775-205618 GCA_902141375.1 Timema poppense
TTTTTTTTTTTTTTTTACTTTCTCGCAACCCTGCGGATAAAGAAAATCTTATGATCGTAAAAAAATCAAATTTGAGATTTTGATGGATGTAATTTTCTTAACGCGAATTTAGTCTGCCTTTCTGTTATTGGGACTTGGTATCTGAAGTTTTCATAAGGTTCCCCTGAGGGATATTTGGATTTAGCTACAGTAGCCCCATGGCTTCTTTGGTGCTGACTGACAGCTCAAAGCTGACTTCTGACAGTCAACATTTAGATATATACCTAAATTTTGACTGTCAGAAGTGACCGCTGCTAAACATATGTTTTTGCAGATCATATGGTTCGGCGTAGGGATACATAATTTGGTCTGGTAGCTTTTCAAAGCCGTCAGCTTTCAGCTGTGAGCTGTCAGTCAGCACCAAAGAAGCCATGGGGCTACTGTATTAAACCCTAAAATCAAGATTAGTTTACTTTAGGGTGAAAATCTGCTTTTCCCCTGTCACAGACAAACTAGACTAAATTAGCCTGATATTTAGTTCACGTGTACACCAATGCGGGTCGACACTTACATTCCTCCAACGACTTTTTATTGAAGTTTCTTTTAATAAAAAATATCTGCACATTTACCCGAGTTACTTTATGACAAAATAAATCTTTCTCTTCACTAATCGTATTGTGAAAGCTATGGGGGATACCCAACAAATATTTTCTAAGCCAATCTCTGTCTTATCAGCTTTTAAGTGGCCTATAAAGGAAAATCATATCTCCAATATTAAAAATTTGTTTTATTCAAGCATCAAGACCAGTGTTTCAAGATATAAGTGTTAATACACTCAATAGATTTATATCAAGGAAAATTGTGACAAAATAATACCAAAGTACCCCGTATAGTTGGGTATGCAGACAAAATGACAGGCTCATATAGTCTGGTCTTTGTATTATGGCGAGGTTGGGGCTCAAATCCCGGCCAGACCTATTAAAAGTAGCTCTCCCTTCACGCATATGCAGTACGGTTTATCTAAAATATATTTTCACCTCCCTTCATCCTTACCCTTATATCGTAATTAAATGTGTGTGGCCTGGACGGGTAGTGAGATGCGGTGGGTAAAATTATGACAAATTACGAAAATGATGTAAAATAATTTTAAGATACATAACTATGTAAATATATTTTAAGATTTTTTTATATGGGTTTTCAACAAGTTATTTTTAAATATACATATTATATGGACAATCCGACACCTTAGATAAATCGGTAGCTTATCTGTTTACTGAGCTAAGGGTCCCGTGTTTGATTTCCGGCATGGCCGAAAATTTATCACTGGTGAAATGTGGGGGTTAACCCTTTCACAGTGATGAATTATCGGCCGGGGACTGGATGTTGTGCCTAACTTGGTCTTAAGTTAGATTTTAAGGCATATGAAGCTACGACAGGTTTAGCTCCCCGTTATTGGAAAATATATGTCTTGAATAAAAAACTGACCACAGGCCACAAGCTGGAAACCGTAATAGATGTGTGTGATTATATTGGCACACAATTTACAAACTAAGGACCGGTCACTTATTAGATATAGATCCGACTATGACACATAGACATTATAAATAGCAGGGTGGATTATTATTATTATTATTATTATTATTAGCACCGCGTCTTACTACCCGTTCGGGTTATACGCACTTACGCTAATGTGTAATGGTAGGGTGATTGTGAGATGGAATGGAGGACCTACAGTTTAACGTGGAACCCGAACCACGTTGGAGGCCTGGCTTTCCCCACATTCACAAGATGCCTTGTCAAAGGTGAAGGAAGGGTTTAGTAATCAGATAAATCTGTGCCGGGACCGAGGATTGAACCCTGGCCGCCAGCACAGAAGTCTGACACCTTACCCCTAGACCACCAGGTCACCCAGAAGGATGGACCAATACACAAATAGTTATTAATCTTGGCCAACACAGCATGGATAATTGGATCCTCTAGCCTCGTTTTCAACCACTTATCCATGGGGACAGATATTGAAGTTAGATACTTAGTCGGTATCTACTGAATGTTTATCTTTTTATACCTGTCTGATGAAACTTAACTCAATAATAAGTTCTGTCAATACACTTAGTTCCCATACGTGTGATGTGTGTTTTGTTGAGTGTGTAGATTCAACATGTAAAGGGTGGTTAAAAATACTGCTAAGTGCTTGCTCAAAAGAGAAATAGGTGTTCCTTGTAAAACACTGGTTTGGTAAAATACTGCTCCATGCCATTTTACTTTATCATTAAGAGAAAGTATTGTAATCATGATCATTTTTGATCTAGAGATAATAATTATGAGGCTTGACATTTGATGTACCCACAAACTCAAAAAAGTACTTTTATTTTATTTATTTGAGGTATTTAACGTGCACTTTCTGAACAGATTGATTATATCAGCACACGAGAATTTCTATGAGCGAGAGTGAAAGGGACATAGATTTTGTCGGTTTCACAATTCTGTCAGCCTGTACCTATGGCTGCAACCAAAACGGTTTGATGGCTGGATTCCGTTCAAACTAGATAGTTAGATGTCATATTGACACGATTCAAGGCAAAACCGTGACGATTCTAGCTCTAGAATTAAGGGTAGTTTATTGGCAAATTATTCTTGAACAATATAATTTTTTCAGAAAGAATTGTAGTGGTTTGGTTTAAATTTTATATCTAGAGTGTGATTTACATAATAAACACTATTTCATACTTGATTTTTGGATTGCAATTAATTTAGGGGTAGTTTACTGATTTTGGTGAGTTTTAAATTATTCATAAATGACTCAAACAATTTTATTCGAAATTGACATCTGGGTAAATTGGAGTTTTATAATAAATAAAGATGTATGTTTTTTAAATAATTAATATAAGGGTGGCTTACTGATGATTATTTTTTGAACATTTGATAATTTTACAAAATTGCCTTCACGATTTTGTTCTAAATATGTAATATATGGTAAATAGAGGGTTAGAGTGCAGGATGGGGGTGGTTACATTATAAACACCATGTTATATTTGTTTTTCAAAGAAAAATTCATTCGAAGCAAGTTTAATAATTATTGATTTTGAAGATATGTATTTTATGTTTGAAAAAGTTTGATAGATTTTGTCGTACCATTTATTTTAGTAATTTGTTTGACACAAAGTATATTAATGAATTTAACAAATGGTAGTATTGAAAGTGGTAAATGCAACTAAATTAGCTGAACTAGAAAATTAGAAAACTATACCATAATGAAAATAATAATTTGAAAAAACATCCAGCGAGGATTTGAACTCCAACCAACTCGGTTGGAATAAGTAAATATTTTAAAAAAGTATCAGAACTTTACTAATATCGATATTTTACTTTCGATAACAATTACTTTGTACTTCATATTAATGTTTCGATACTCTTACTCATATTGAGTACTTATACCCCTTTACCGGAAAAAAAACAATAATCTAAAGATGGGTCAAATCCTATATTTCTCAAAACCGAAATTTAAAGTTTTCTTAGGAATCTTGAATACAAATTTGAATTCTAGAAACTTAAAAAATTTACGATTTTATTTAGAGTGAAATATTTAAAACTGAATTATATTTGCCGTGTCTATTAAGTCATAAGCATAAAAGAGGACACATTTTTAGTAAATTAAATATTTTGATACATTTTTTTTGTGATTTTGTTACTCTCTCAACTACACACATACATTGTTTTAAATATTACTTGTATAGCAATGAGAGATTTAACACTTTGGTGGTGACCTGGCGGTCTAGGGGTAAGGTGTCAGACTTATGTGCTGGCGGCCGGAGTTCAATCCTCGGTCCCGGCATAGATTTA
The DNA here is from genome assembly GCA_902141375.1 of Timema poppense. NCBI lineage: Eukaryota > Metazoa > Arthropoda > Insecta > Phasmatodea > Timematidae > Timema > Timema poppense. The sequence goes on from CABFOV010000306.1 coordinate 194,595, forward strand.
TCTGATTACCAAACCCTTCATTCACCTCTGACAAGACATCTTGTGAATGTAGGGTATGCCAGGCCTCCACCGTGGTTCGGATTCCACGTTAAACTGTAGGTCCTCCATTTCATCTCACAATCACCCTACCATTACACATTAGCGTAAGTGCGTATAACCCGAACGGGTAGTAAGACGCGGTGCTAATAATAATAATAATAATAATAATAATAATAATAATAATAACACTTTGTTAAAGTTATGAGCTCATACGCCAAGGTCAAACAAGTGACTTTTGTCATCACACAAAGCTCGGGGTATGTGTGCTACCAGCGGTTTCCAACCTTTTGCAGGGTTTGACTCCAATATTTCTTTCCAAGACCATCATGACCCCTTGATAGCTTTCAAGCGTTCACATCCTAGTTTAGAAAAATAGCTGAATCTTACCACCCGTCCAGGCTCATCACATTTTATCATATAAGCAGGGTAGGTAGAATTTATAGGAAATGTACTCTTCTTGTCACGGAGGAACAAGTTTAGGTAAAATTAACCTCAGTGCACCTGGCCAACCCGCTTCCGTGGTCAAATGGTCTAGTGCGTCACTCTCGTGTAGCCTGCTGAAGACGGGTATATAAGGGTTTGAATTTCGGTCGGGTCTACTTAGGTTTATTTTCTCCTAAATGATTTACACCTCTCTTTCCAAGCTAATGCAGGTAAACTACCTCTAAAATGCTTTCTTCCTCATAACCTGAACAGGTAGTAAGGCACGATGTTAAAAAAAACGATAGCAATTTGTTATATCATTTGTGTTATTTTTTAGTTATTGTATTAATAACAAATCAAAAGCTACAGCTGCAGATCACATGACCTGACGTACGAATGAATAGGTGAGAGCAAATTTAGTGACTTTTCTTGCTGAACAAACTGTACTAGAATGAAATTTGTATTAATTATGAAACACATCGACTGACTAAGTATTGTGGGACCAATTCATAATATGATTCGGCCTTGTACGGACAAGAGAATCATTTAACGCACGATTCGCCTTTTGAAGACAAAGAGTAGATGAATTATTATGTGAGACGCAGACAATGTTAATCCATTATTTATATACACTGTTACGTCAGGATGAATTCACGCAGAGAAGGACAACAACGTTTCAAGTCGCATTTGGTTATATTTTGTGATTATTGTTGTTGGCGTTTTTAATAATGTAATGGGGGGGAAAATAAATGTTAAAGTATAATCGTAGAATCTACTTTCTCTTTCATATAATGTATAGTTAATTCCAAAATTAAAAAAAAAATATTAATAAGTTTTAATACAAGATTTTCTCAGAAAAAATAAATTTTTAACAAAATTACTATAGTCATTTATTACAAATTTAATGTTTTTATTTATTGTTTTTTTTTAAAATTTATAGTTATAATCACTCCCCAAATAGAACAATACAAACAAAAACTTTAAGAGGTTTTTTTTAAATTAGTAAGTAAGCTACACTTTAGTGAAATACAAATAGAATATTTGTCATGTCAGGTCAGATGTATAAAATAAGATAGGCCCTACATTCTGGCAAAATGTCTAATTTTTAAATAATATTATATTTTCCCCTATTTGCTGCAGAAAAGAGACACTATCATGAAAAAGATGCATAAAATTTCCAACCAGCCTTCACTTGTCTTTATTTTGTTGATATAATCATTATAACTTGTATTCTGCGATGCTGGCCGTAGTGGAATTTCTTCAAGAAATTGCTCTGAATTGAGGATTGATGTTTTTTCTCAATCAGGTGCAAAGTGAAACACATAATATTTCTATACTGGATTTCAGTTAATGGTCATGCGCATGAAACGCTACATAAAACCCAATACTATACAAGTTACAAGTAGGTTCTAATGGGAGTCTGCAGCCAGTTCACTAGAACCAACACTTCACTCACTAGGGCTCGTGTGAAGAGCTATTTATGACCCAACACCCCCCTGATTTTGGTTAAAGCACTGTTTAGAAAATTGAAACATATTTCTTGGCGACCAAAATTGATAACAATTTACTATATATAATTTGTAATATTTTATTGGTATTGATTATATTTATAAAAAGTGACAGCTGCATAAAACATGACTTGATGTATGAATATATTAAGATTGTTTTATTTACTCTAGTAACTGCAAGCTATTGTTCTTCCTACCAAAATCAGGGATAGCTTTAGATCTTGTGAACTAGCTCACATGCGCTTGTCTAAAAAAAACGTCTTAACACTAAATGAACACACACAGTATTTGGTAGTGTCATAAATCTTATAAAAGTAAAAGTTTTACACCACATTTGTATACCTGTGGTTTGACAAATACTCAATCATTGAAAACTTAAGCCTACCAACTACATTTTAATTTGATATCAAAAAGTAGTTTTTTTTAGAGTTGTTCAACTATCAGCATTTTATTGCAGCTCACATTCAGAAAAAAGACACACTTTATTATTAAAAAAACACATATTGGATGGAAATAGCAGTTTAAATAATAAAATATTTCCATCAAACATCCTCCATGTAGTCTTAAAATGAAATAACTCAATTTAGAGCATCAACGAATATAAAATATATGATTGGGTTACATAAATAAAAATTTGCATATTATGTCTACTTGGAAAGTCACAATATATAAAATTGGTTTAAAATAAAATAAAATCAAAGATTGTTTTTTTTTAAATACTCCCTAAATTAACATTTTAAAAAATAAATACATTTTAACAGATGTTGACTTATCTTGGTACATTCATTTTCCCCTTGGAAGATAGATGTTGGATACCTACTTACCTCAATTATCTACACTAATATTATAAAGAGGAAAGATTTGATTTTTTGTTTGTAATGGATAGACTCAAAAACTACTGGACCGATTTAAAAAATTCTTTCACCAATATAAAGCTACATTATCAATGAGTAACATAGGCTATATTTTATTTTGAAAATTTAATTTATTCCTCATAAAAATGTCGATAGTCACTCATATTTGATGGTAGAGTCTATGATGATTCTTCAATATGTGTGTTGAAAATAATAATGCGGTGGGGTCTAGTTCTTCAATAAAAATATTGTGATTGGAAAATGACACCAGGACATGATAATCAAATGTGTAATATTTGACTAAGCACATTAATGCTCCACCACCAAGTTATTCAGGATTCATCCAGTGCTAATGGTCATTCTTCATTCATACTTTAAGGCAGAGTCTGTGATGGACGTGTGACTATATTGACCCCTAGAGCTATCATTGAATCACAGACTCGTCCCTAAAATATGAGTGAATATTGTTCCCGAGCATGAACAAATCCTGGATAGTTTATAAGAGCATTGGTGCGCTAAGCCAAACATTTCAGCAGCAATTCTTCAACAATATTTAATTTAATTCAGTGACGGATGTATATGTAACCAAAGTTAATTTACATCAGTGTAATCTCAAGTAACCTTATATACAAACCAGCGTTTGACTTGGATCAACTTGAATGCACCAACTTGATTTTACTCAATTGAATAATAAATAAAGTCCCGGCAAAGATTTATTTGATTACCAAACCCTTCCTTCACCTCTGACAAGACATCTTGTGAATGTGGGGAATGCCAGGCCTCCACCATGGTTCGGATTCCATGTTAAACTGTAGGTCCTTCATTTCATCTCACAATCACCCTACCATTACACATTAGCGTAAGTGCGTATAACCCGAACGGGTAGTAAGACGCGGTGCTAATAATAATAATAATAATAATAATAATAATAATAATAATAATAAAAAAAAATAAAGAGTTAACACATTTTGTCCATAACTTCTATGGTGTAGACATTTGTTGTTGAGTTTAATAAGTATCAACAAATTTTATTGTTGAGTTTACTTAGTATCAACAAATTGTGTTGTTGAGTCTACCAAATATCAACAAATTTGGTTGTTTATTCTACTAAGTATCAACAAATTTTGTTGTCAAAGACAATATATCTTTTGCCTAGACTGTTGAATAGTGATAGTTAAACAACTTTAGAATAATAAAAATTATTCATACTTTGCATTTGTCACACTATTTATTTAAAAAAAAATCTTACAGTAATATAAGGATTAAAAAAAAATACAAGCTGGCATGAGATTAAAAAGTGATTTTTAGACTCACACACTTGGTCCATAGTAAATGCCTCCTCAATAGAGTTGGTTCGTTTTGATCACCAGTGCAAGTGTAAATTTGTTGTAAAGAGGATAAGTGAGGATTTCCTCATAAAGCTAAAGAGTGATGCCGACCTTGTGTTGTTACCGGTATGCACTTCACCCTATGGCTGATTGCTCCCTCCTCTATATAACCCCTCCCCCATGTTCCCCTTCATGAGAGCACAATCAGGGCAAGCGGTCCACTTAGTGGTGGCTCCATTGCATATCACAGTCATGCAACTTATTTTACTCACTTATAGTAGCACTAAGTAAACTAGGCAATCCACAATGTGCTTCATTCTCCACTCTACAACCAGTTTTCTTCAATTGGGAAACTCAACACACACATTTTTTAAATAGTGTTAATTCAGCAATTGTTTTTTTATGAAATAATAATTGATACAGTAAGAGTATCCATAATTTTTGAAGGGGGCAATGTAGAATTTGATCTTAAACTCTTCAATATCTAAGCTTGTAAGGTTAGAAATAGTAAAATACATTTAAGAAGGCGAGATTCAACCAATAAGTACATAATTATAAATGTCTATGAATGAGATGTTAAAATGGAATTCTTATAAAGTTTTTTTTATAATGTGTTTTGCTAGCTATCCATGATATAATGTATCTACTCTAATGGGTAGGAAGAATAAGTGTACCAGCATTCACGTAGAGGATTAATAGGAAAACATTTAGGAAATAGCGCCTTAGTACACCCAGCTGGTATTCAAAACTCATTCTTGTTCAACAAGATTAACCAACACTGAAATCGTCGACCACGCTAATCTTGGGGTAAAGTGCTCGCTTCAAGACCCGATGTTAGTGGGTTCAAACCCAACCAAGGTCAATGGGTTTTTCTTGAGGGATAAAAATTCGTAGCACAACTTCCTTCGGAAAGGAAGTAAAGCCGTCGGTCCTAGGTCGATTGTGGCATGTAGAAGAACCCTGGAAGGTATGTGAAAATACCTTTCCTGGTAAAATTGGTAGACCCTTTTGCTCTCACTCATAGAAATTCTCATGTGCTGATAGAATCAGACGGTTCAGAAAGTGCACGTTAAACACTCCAAATAAATAAATAGTAATATATAAATAGATAAAGTCCAATTTTCATCAAAAGAGCCTTTTAAAAAAAACATTTATTTTGCGGCAAACGTTAATAATATTTTTACTATATTATTAGTGTTATTTAAGAGGCATTGATTACGTATTTAACCAAATAATAAGATAATAAGATAATAAGATAATCTAATGTATCAATATATTAATACGTTTGTAATGTCTGCATGATTTGTTTATTTCGACAGGTGATTCAATATTTTTGCCATATAGCACATTGAACTGTTTTTATTAGAGCGAGATCTTCCTTTCCTAAATCCATGCCCTTTTTTTCCATTTAGAGCAGCCGCACCAGTCTGCCAATGCATAAGTTATTGGCAACTAATTATGGTAAAACTATTAATAATCATTAATCACATTTATACTAATAGTTCATAGCAAGAAAGATTAATGTTAATTTATCATAAATATAGAAAAAACAAAACTATTGAAATATATTTTTAATGTTTCTAAATTCAATAGTAGTTTAAAAGCTATAGCTTGGTCTTCAATTATATAATCATACATTTAAACAGGGCCACCCTTAGCAGATGTGGGGCATTAGACAAACTTAGATTGCGAGGCTCCCAGTTATCTGCCTCACCCCCCCCAAAACCTCAAAAGAAAACTTAAAAAACTTAATTGTGTTGATGGTGACCTGGCGGTCTAGGGGTAAGGTGTCAGACTTCTATGCTGGCGGCCAAGAATCGATCCTCGGTCCCGGCATAGATTTATTTGATTACCAAACCCTTCCTTCACCTCTGACAAGACATCTTGTGAATGTGGGGAATGCCAGGCCTCCACCGTGGTTCGGATTCCACATTAAACTGTAGGTCCCTAAATTTCATCTCACAATCACCCTACCATTACACATTAGCGTAAGTGCGTATAACCCGAACGGGTAGTAAGACGCGGTGCTAATAATAATAATAATTGTGTTTGATGTTATTGCAGTAGTTTGCACCTATATACCAATTTTCGGCCATGTTAGGTATCAGGAAAGGTTCAAAAAGGCAGATACATTGTAAAAACTATGTTTTTATAAATAATAAGGGCTAGTTTCTCCCAAACCCCTTGGTAGATTTTCTTCCCCAATTAGCCTGATCTGTATAAAGGTATAAAAGTTCAAAGTTCAAAAGTTATTGTGAGACATATCCACCACAGACAGACAGACACAAAGTGATGGAGTAAAAACTAAAATAACTTGCTCCACTCATTCAATAAATAAAACCACATGACTATTTTTATTTGCTTTTACACTCTTACAATATTTGCTAGCTCACCTATACAGAGAGCCAACTTATTAAGAACGCACAATAAAAAATTAATAAGCCCAAATTGATTTTTTTCTTCTGTTACCTAAGCAAGCCCGAGGTTCCCCAAATCACGGTGGCCCTATGCAACCGCACTGTTTGAACACCCCTAAGGGCGGCCCTTCATTTAAGGGTAATTTTAAACAAATTTACCTGTAAATTGGTGTAAAACATGTAGCCTGAAAAATTATAGTAAATTGGGAATTTTTCTTTTAAATTTTCACACGATATTTCAAATGTATTGGCATATTAAGTTATTTTAAATCTTTAGCTTACTAAACAATACAACAGAATTGGCATTCTTCTCTATAAGAGCATTCGATTAAAAGTGTGAATCATTTTAGCTAAGCAAAAGGAAAATGTTCAAAAATACATTTTTCAGATTTATTGCTGGAGAATCCGATGCACAAACTAATGATTTTCATTTGACATGTAGATAGTTATTAATTGTAATTTGAACATTGTTATAAACACATTGTTTCAGTAAACCAGTCATTAGAGTGACCGAGCTTTACAAGAAATCTAAGTATACAAGATAATTTTCAAACTATTTTCACATCTGCGGTAGCTGCTATGGGAAAGAATGTATATAAGATGTAGTCAAAAGGGGTCTGATGGGTCATCTTGAGCCTTCCCTATTTTGTTTGACACCTGCCATGTCTGGTTTAAAGACGTTTTGATCTTGTTTTCTATAAACACCAGCCATGCATGCCAATTTCAAGACAAAAAACCAACATAAACATGACATTAATAGCCACAAGCAGGTGACAGGAAGATAAACCAAGGTCAACTAACATACATTAAATATTAAGAATCAAATAGCCGAAGCTATTATTTGTGCTTTTAGAGAGGAATTCTCCATCTAGATATCATATTCTGAAAATTGAAAAATGACACCTGGACACGGGAATCGAACCCGGGACTTTTTGCTTAGTACGCCACTGCTCTAACCACTGAGCTATTCAGGAATTGTCCCGTGCCTTGGCATACTAAGCCAAAGGTCCTGGGTTCGATTCCCATGTCTAGGTGTCATTTTTAAATTTTCAGAATACATTAAATAGTTGAAGATCAACAGAGAAATCTTGAATGTACTTTAAATGAGAAATGTCACCATTGACGTGAAAAAAGAGAATGAAAGACAATGCTATTGCACAAAACACAAGAAAAAAATAACAAAAATTAATATTGAGTATTACCTGCTTTGGTGGCAGCATGATCTAAGGCACTAATCTCGCAATAGACTAGACTGCTGATGATGGAGAAATATAATTTTGAATCTCGGCCGGGTGTAATAAGGGTTGTTTTTAAACTCTTCCTCCATGCAAATGCAGATACACGTCTTCCAATTATGACCTTTCCAATCCCTAAAACCCCTAATGTAATTAATACATAAGCATATAACCCGGTCAGATAGTAAAATGTAGTGCTAAAAAAATAATATTGTATATTAAACAAATTTATTAATATAAAAGGAATGCTAATGCACATTATATATATAAAAAATATTTAAAAAAAGTGTGAGTTTTATAGATAATTACTATTTATATTCTTAAATAAAATAAAATAAAATAAAATAACACAAATGATACAAACACAAACATGATCTTAAAGAAGTTTGCTAAATTAAAAATGTTTTTAATCAAACTAAACTAATGTCATGTTACACTCATCTGTAGGAAATACTAATTTAGGTTTGAGTCTGCTGTAGTATCACTTTTTCTCTAGGTTACAGATTTAAAATAAAGTCAAATGACTGATGTGAAATTTTATTAAAGATTAAATCAAAAACATATTAGCTATGGCCAAACAGTAGTGAACATATGCAAAAAGGTTGTCGAGTATCATGATACCCTCATGCATAGGGTTGAGGCCGCCTAATCTAGTGTGTCACTTTTGAAATATACTGGACTTCCGGCAACGAGGAGCTTAAGATACAAATCTCGGTAAGGTGTATTGAGGGCGGTTTTTTATAAAATTGTTTTCCACGCTCCTTCGATGCTAATGTGAGTACTTTCTCTAAATTTAACCTCCCTCATCCCTAACACATTAGTGTAATTAGTACATATGCATATAACCTGAACAGTTAGTAAATGCAATGCTAGAAAAAAAAACTTTTTGATTTGAAATCTTTCTGTGTATTCATTTAAAGAAAAATGCATGTCTTTATCAAAATATGACTCTTTTTCTCAAATTTGACCTGTAATAATTTGTATTTTAATGAATCAAAAACAAAAGTGTAAATAAAGTTTTAAAGACTTTTATTGATTTTGATCCAAATATTGATGATTTTCAAAATTTTGAGACAATGTTCAAATTGGAAAATGCTGATAACATTGACACACAAGTAAACGAGTCAATAGTGATCCATGCCAATTTTAAATAAACATAATATTAAAGATGAATTTTCTATGTTTATATTTTAGTTTCTAAGTTTTAGGAATTACTTTTATTTTGTGTAACCATATCCACCAATCCATCAATTGCTGGACACAAAATGTATTCTTTCCTATCAATATTTACTGTAATCTTTCTCAGGTTTAAAACTATAGCTAGAAAACAAAAATATAGTTTCTTTAGGAGAAGGCATGTTTTGTAGTTTATATATAAGTTGTTTCCTATCCAATTTTGACCAAACCTGTTTTAAACAGGAATTGGACCTCAAATCCTCCAAATCTATCAAGATATTCGGAATTCAAGAAAATATGTATTCGAGACTCAAATCCTTGAGTTTTTTTTCAATTTATCGAGAGAAATTTGTTTTAGAGCTCTAATACTCCTTATTGATTGTTCAAATAGGATTAACTTAACAACTAGGCCCCAGACCAATAATTTAACAATTAACTGATTGTATGGATCTTATAATGCATGGATTATAAGAAAGAATATTAACATTTATTTACTATTTGTATTTCCTACTATAATATTTATTAATTTATATTTACTCTTATGGTCATAATTTTTTCCAAGATTCGGATTCGAGATTTAAAGGTAAATTAGAGATTCAGATTCATAAAATAGTAGATTCAGCCCATCTCTAGTTTTAATGTTATACATCTCAAGTCAAGAAATAGGTGACAGTTTTATTTTGTCAATATTAATTTCCAATGTTATGATAAATGTACAATTAGGTGGGGGATGTTAAAAAGTGAGTGCAAAATGAAATTCACATTGATGTAAACTAGTTTCCCTTCTGGCTTCTAAAAAAAAACTACTTGGAAACATAATATTATTACTAAAGTGTGGCATTGTTTATAAAATCAAAAAACATTTTGACCTAGATTTTTATGTGACTGGATTTAGAATGTTGTATTTGTATCATAAATTATTTAAGCAATATGGAGTGTATCATTTGAAAAGTGATGGTGGGAATATAATCCATACTATTATTTCACGTCTGCTTTTTTAAACTGCCCATTTGGATTTTAATTTTTAATCTATTCAGTAGACATAATAATTACATAATTTTTTTTGCAGTAATATTTTTCTTTATACAGAATCGTTGATTCTCATTATTACATTTCTAAAGTTTATGTTTTGTACAATGTTGCTAAAATGAAAGAGACCAGTATATAACATATGTGCACGTGAAGCTGATTGCTAGAATGCAACCAGTGCTCGTTTCTTCTCTAATCCCAAGACCAAGGACAAACCAAATTGTTCCCCGGCAAAATACTTCCATGGGAATTCATTCACTGCGGCAGATAAACCATTCATGTGAACATTGCTGTTCTCTTCACCTCAGATCCGAGGGCAATAGATGTTGTCCCACAGGAAGAATAATTCCTCCAGTGGTCCGGTCAGATGCTCTGATTTAAATCATTAGTGCTTAGCATTCACAAGCTATCACAGAACTATAAAGACAACAATCAATAATAGAATTCCACTCTTAACATAGTACTTTTGCAAAAAATAGATGAGATTACTTCTGGTGGAACATTGCTCATCGAAATTAATGACACTATTTATCAGAATCATGGATCACTTCTATAAGATCAAGGACAGCCGCTTAAGTTTGGCCGAATCTATCTGTAAAATATACAGATCAGAGTCCAACACCGAATGAATGAGGCAGTGAATTGGTAAAAAATTAACTTATAAATAAAGTATTTGTAAATTGTTGCTTGGCAAACTAGTAGGGATGTGCAAATAGTATTTGGAATAATAAATAAAACCTAGTGGCTGAGAATAAACTATAGCATGTTGAAGTGAAAAAAGTAGAGTTTTTTTCTCATTACTAATTTTAGCCTCAATATTTTCTCTCTATATTCTTCAACATTTACAATTTTAATCTTTTTCTGTGCACCCTACCTTAGACTAAAAATATGTATTATTTATATAACATAGGTACTGTAATGTGTTTTAAAAAAAAAATCTAACTCTTATATATATATATATATTTATATATATATATATATATATATATATATATATATATATATATATATATAT
>CABFOV010000306.1:205756-216279 GCA_902141375.1 Timema poppense
TGTATAGGAGAGAATATATATATATATATATATATATATATATGCTAGAATTTGTATAAAAAAACACACACACAAACAAAATGGTCATGTTTCATTAGTACAATATAACCAACACAAAGATAACGTAGCGTACATGCATAATTTGTACACAATGAAATGATATTTTTAAAAAAATCTCAAAAATTAATAATATTATCTTATACACACCAAATTTCCAAATTTTAATGTTTTGTTTCAGTGCCATAACCTTCATTTAGTGGGATTTAATTCCCTTGAGCTTGAGTGGTAGCAAATTTATTGATCATCTTTATAAAAAGTTGTTTCTGTTGTTTACCTTTGATGCCAATCATGTTATATTTTCATAAAACTTGTTATATTTGTATTTTTAGTTCCCGTTTAGTGGCATTACACGAGAAAGTGAGCCTCAATATAAATTTTATAGGTTAATAAAACAAACTAATTTGAATACATTATAAGTTAAAACCCCACAGTTAACATTTTTTAAATAGATTGATATTTATGTTTACTTCTTAGTGAAGATTGTGTGTTGAGTTTATGCCCTTATATTTGTTCTATAAGCGCCACAAGTAATTTTTTTTATCAATATCTAAAAGTGAGAAAAGAGTGATTAAAATGTTCCACTAGTGACAAAAACATCTGAAAGTTAGTTAATAGTGAAATTAGTTTTGAGGCTAGGTTTGTAACTTTGTAAAAGTAAGCAATTTCTAATGCTAAACACAACTCTCAAATATTTTTCCTATAAAGTTGACAAATCACAAGATTTTAAAACACTGTCACAGGTGAGACAAAGATTATGCTTGGCCCCAATTTCATGGTAACTTGCTGGTTATAGTTAACATATGACTTCAAAATGACGATAAACTTCCTTTAAACTTTTTTTTTTTGAAAGTACATAACCCTAACTAAACAGCGAGTTCTTTTTTGCACAGAAAAATTGGCTTATGGCCTACTAGATTAACTTGTATTACTATATGGTACTGGAGCAGTATTTAAAAGGTCTTTTTATTATATATATATATATATATATAAAAAAAGGAAAACGGGAAATTCTACTTCAGTCGGGTGTATGAAGAAACTTAGGAAGAATCAACTTCTTCCTAAGTTTCTTCATACACCCGACTAAAGTAATATTTCCCATTTTCCTTTATTTTTAATAATAAAAAGACCTTTTAAATACTGCTCCAGTACCATATAATGATACAAGTTAATCTAGTAGGCCATTAGCCAATTAGCCGAGCCCAATAGGTACATAAGCCATCTTAAAAAAGAATCCCAGAGGGACAGAACACGAAGAGAAAAAAAGACTATATCAACAAGTCTCATGACTGAAAGAAGACTGAAAGAAGCGGAAATAAAAAGGAAGTAAAAACAGAAAAAAAAGTAAGTTCAAAAATGTTGTGCAGTCCCTTGGGAAAGCAGTAAGTAGAGTTAAAAAAACGTCCATGCAGCCCCAGGAAAAAGACTGCTGTCATAAAAAAATACTAGTGTATGAGAATTTTAACAAATCCCATGCTAAAAATATTCTTCCTGATAATATGAATGACTTTTTTTTTGGTGAAGCATGCATTATCTGAAGAGACAATATTAAAAGTGAAGAATTTTTTTATCAACGTGATGACATTAGTCACCAGTCTCCAAGTATAAAATATGTCAAAGCTATCAAAAACCCCAAAACAGTGGAGAGGGTATTGTGTCAGAAACTCTATATGAACACGCCTGTTAGGGAGGTGTATTCCTAATTTGTGTCAAAAAGCCCTGATGTTAAAGTGAAAATAGCCAAGTTTTATGACCTTCGCACCACCCATGTTCTGTTGACTAGTGAAATTCTACACGTGTGTGTTTGCAAATAACATAGCAATTTTAATTTTATTGTTGAAGCTGTAAACAATAAGTTCAGTACTTTCCAAATGTTGGTGCTAAAATACCTGATATTATTTGTTGTGACCTAAAAATGAAAAATGTATGCCTAGGAACTGTAGCAGATGTACCAATGACCTCCTTCTGATTAATGAAGATATTTCCTGCACTCTCACATGGAGTAAATGGAGTGAGATTGAAGGACACCCTAAATAGATGCAACTGAAAGAGCACTTGAGGAATCTGTCCATGATATTAACTCCCAACTGCTTCATTTCAAGAGACACGTGTATGTTAAGAAAATCAATCTCATTCATTGACTGAAGTGATAGGGACCTTGCAGGCAAATTGATTTTGCAGAAAACTATTCAGCCGTCACATTGGAGTTATAAGGAGATCATTGTCTTTACTGCCTGGCGATGAAATTAGTTTTTTGCCATTGTAACTGATGCTTTGAGCCGCAATAATAAATATGTTGTTTTCATCTGTCTTAAAATAATCAATAGTGAGCTGAAACCATATTTAAATGATCTAGAAGTAATAAAGATATTCTCTGATGGTGCAGCATTACAATTTCAAAATCGGTTTCCCGTTAACAAATCGTTGTTATATGCCTATTCAGTGTAGAAGGAGTGGTACTATTTTGAGATCTCCCATGGCACAGGAGCTATTGATGGGATTAATGCAGTTGTGAAAAGGGTTGTGTGGAGCAGAGAGAAGCAACACAAGATTCAAATGATAGCGCTGAAGATTTTGTAGCGGCCGCTCTTTCTCCCGTAGAAAATGTCAACATAATACATCTTTTGCCAGAATGAGTTGAGAGAAATAAAAAGATGCTGGATAAAAGATGGAAGTTCACAATCTCTACTTCTCAGATGTCTACTCGGACAGCGATTCTGGCTGTACAACTGTGAAATTTCAAAATGGATGCATCTAACGGCATGGTTCTGACAAAGGCTCCCCTAGAGTTGCAGACATAATGGAAACTGCTTTTTTGTTAGTCGAATTGACATCCTTCAAAAATAGGAAGACTGATATTTCAAGCAACTACAGATATACTGCTATTGCTTTGGCCTTTCTCTAAGATGATGGGGAGGTGAAAATAATGGTTCTAAGGAATGTTGGAGACAGCCGCAACCAATTTATAACCAATGAAAAGGACATTTCATTTGTGACTTTTGACCAGATTCTTGGCGTATTACCAAGAGCAGAGCTAAAAAATGTCAGAAACAGTACTTCTATTTTATATGAATTCCTTGGTGAGGTAAATCTGTATGAACCGTGAAATCTAATCCAGTTACTTTTAAGTGGTTTTTAATAAGAAGCAGGACGAACATAAGAATTTGAACTGGTTCAACAGATTAATAATCAGATTTATAAATCACATGTGTGTTTAAGAATGTTTTTAATATTGGTTTACAATGTTTAAAAAAAACCATTAGAAAAGTGTTCTGGTCTATAGATGTCCCATCTGTTTTGCAGTAAATATTAATACAGGAAACTCCTGATTATCCACGGGGCTTATTATCTGTTTTGCGGCTTAACCGCTGCATCGCCAAAAGCAGGGTATAAGGTTTTCAAAAACGCATTGTTGATGGAAATTACAGGGCTACCGATTGCTGAACTCATTATATCTTTAAGGAAGAGATGACCAGAGAGGCAAAAAGTGTATACAAGGGGGACTTCATTGAAATAGACTCATGACGACCTTAATTATCTGGAACAGGAAGACAACACGCTCCTATCTGACAAGCTGATGTTACAGAAAATACATAGCAGGATAAGGGAAAAGGAAGTAGTTGCAAGGAAGAAGAAAACTAATGCAAACTTTGTAAGTGATGTGTCCATTTTGAGTATACTGAAGAATGTGCTACAATATCTTGTTTTACTAAATATGTGGATTATACGTGGAATTCAATAATTATTTACTTAGTTTATTATTGCAATGAACAGATCAAATATTTACCATTTCAGAATTAATGACAGTATATTTTTCTCCTCATAAATTCACTGTTTTTCCTTTAAATCATAAATCATTTGATTTGTCGCACAGCATGTCTTTTTTTTGTCCTACTTGCAATGATAGTTTAAAGATTAATAATTTCACATCTAAAATGCAAAATATAAATTTCTCTATGCAAATGGTGCAGCTGTTAGTAGACTATTACTATCAATTGACAAACTTTGATTGATATTTTATGAAATATTTACTCCTAAAACTAAAGAAATGTAGTGAAAATGTGTCACCCATGATAGGCTATGTGGTATAGAGCACTAGGCTAAATCATGGTTTAAATTAGGAGGGATAGCCAGCACACTTACCTTGGTGATACTGGAGTAGAAATTGTTTAGATATAACACTAAAAAACACATAAACACATTTTTAAGGACAAGCTTTCACTGTCACAGACAGCTTCATCAGGTCAGGAGAGTAGAGAGTAGAGTACTTTAATAACTGTTACACAACCAAGGTGGTCAAATCCCTGAACAAAGCAATATGCAACCCTTCACAATTAAGAATATGGGAACTGGCCCATCAATATATCATCAAAACCAGACAAGCCCCCAACCTCAACCTTAGATAATTCCTCTCCTTCCTACCAGCACACTTATTATTAGATTCAATATAACATTAGTCATAGTACTGCTATCTATTCAATGATTACATTCAATATAACATTATTCATAGTGCTGCTATCTATACAGTGATGTCATAACTGAAAAACAGTCAGCTGTGGACAGTCAACCTTACAGTTCTATCAAGAGCATCAGTCTACTCTCCTGACCTGATGAAGCTGTCTGTGACAGTGAAAGCTTGTCCTTAAAAATGTGTTTATGTGTTTTTTAGTGTTATATCCAAACAATTCCCACCCATGATAGGGAAAGCCCATTTAATAACAATTAATATGTTAGAGATTTAACTAAGGGTCTGTACATTTTCATGAGATAGCAGAAATATATATTTTAAACTTAAGAGTTTACCAATTCAGGCATTCAAGCTGGTTGACATACCTTATCAATATGTTTCTAAGAGACTCCGGCAATACACATAAAACCAAATGAATCACTAAGTTTATGTCTTACTAAGCCCTTGTGAATTTTTATAAAAATAAAGTTAATCATATGGAGGCATTTTACTAAACTGACCCGGCCCAAGGCTGGAAACAGTTGATGATGAGATACATGTAAAACAAGACTGTGCCTACATAAATCATTTATAAGGCTATGCCCAAATTGTAAAGTGAAGGCTTAAGGAATGCTCAAGTAGATCGATAAAATACATTGGTATTCTTAAATTAAATCAATTTAAAAATAACACCTGTATAAACAAATCTAACTCAGAACAAATGGCTTTGTGCACCAATGCTCTACCACGATTTTATCAAACAAATCATACTATGCTCAGGGTCATTCTTTACTGTTAGTTTAAGACAGAGTTTGTGATCAACACATGGATTCATGGGCAGCTTAAGCCATCATTAAACCAAATCCACTGACGACCCGGGGTCGGCATGTATGTTGCTGCCCGTACAGTATTTAAATGTACATTGTTGGTGATATTCACCGAGTGAAGAATAACCCTGAACATGAGATGTTTCCTGAAAATATCAGTGGTAGAGCATAAACACACCAGGACAAAATTTACAAGTTTGATTCCCATGGCCAGGTGTCATTTTTCAACTAATGTGATATAATCAAGGTATGAATCCAACAAACGGTTATATCAAACCAAAGTTAATCCAACTCTATTAGTATTCTTAACAAAAAGAAAAAACATATAAAATTTTGGATGAATCTTTCTGTGTCAAGAGATAAATAAAATATTGTACACTATAAATAAATAAAGTACAAACCAACAAATACAACATAAGTATGGTTTATTGAGACGAGTTCAAATGTGATTATTTAGAGGCATTTATGTATCTAGCCTATAAACAATAGTTGACAATTCCAAATTCTATCAACTATTATAAGCATTATTTTAAAATTGAAATGCTTTTAACAAAGGTTTGAAAATATATGATAATAATTGTGTACAATTGAAATGGTACATATTAAGCATAAAGTTAGTGTTTAATTTTTTTCGATCATGTTCATTCATCACATTCAGTTCATAAAATAAAACTTGTTGATAAGCTAATTTCAGAAGAAAAAAAAACCCAATGAATTCCCTACATAAATGTTTTATTTAATTTATATACAATACTTCCCCAAATAAATTATACTTAGAGGCAGTACAAAACTTAAGCTAACTCAAAATAATGTTATATTGCTGCTCCCTCTTCTTCAGTAAAATTGCAATTAAATAATGTTTATCAGTCAGAGGGACGAAATGAAAACAATCAACAAACAATTGTTTGCAGGTTAAAATCTATGAGGTACGTAATATAATATGGATTCCAGAGTCAGTTGTGACTGCTTCGCTGAGTTCTCCAACCTTCAGCGCAAACGCCGCTTGTTCAAATGGCCTCTGCATAGCGCCACGACCGAAAGGTCCCAAATCTCCACCTCGCCGGGCAGAACTACAATCTGAGTATTTCTGGGCTAGTTCCGCAAAAGAAGCTTTGCCAGAAACTATTTGCTCTCGATACGCTGAAACATAAATACAACATGAAGCTGTAACATGCTTTACAATAAACACAAAGTTTAATTTGTTTGGGGCACCTGATATCAAATTAAAATACATGTTTGGATAAGTGTAATAAGTCATGATTTGAGCATGGATGTTTATGACCTAAAAATTCACAAAACATGCCTTTGAAAATACCAAAATATGACCAATAAAAGATACTATCATTTCACAAAATAATTTAATAAATAATGGGGTTTTATTTGACAACACACTTTGAAATAACATTGTTGGGTCATCTTCTTGCTGGCAAGGAAGCTTAAATTACTTACTTATTGAATAAAAAACATTTCTTCGTTGTTTCTTTCACTATGCATAAATTAGAGAGCAATTTCACTCCATTATTACTAAAGTATTTTTCATGAAAGTCTTTTGCAAAACCTTACAACTTAACAATATTCAATTCCCTAACTTTTGGCGTGCTATCATATCAAACTCAGGGCTGGAACACCAACATGGCTTAAAAATAGTTGGAAACGTGACAATCTGTTACAAAAAAGTGACCTTACTAACTTTGAAAAAATTACAAAATAGTTTAAATATACACAATATAATTTTTTAAACAATAAAATAAAAGATTATCCACTCAAAACTACCCTCATCTGTTTTATTTTAAGTTTTTCTTCCCAAACAAAGCTTCAGTATTACAAATAATATTAAAACTAATAATTAATAATAATAATTTCCATTTCCTTTATTATAGTGCTGGCCAACACTTGTAAGACCTATAACAGGCCAGTACCGAAAAGTACCTTACATATACATATAATTACACGAGAAAATAAGATAAAACAATAATAGCTAAATAATTATATATACTGATGAATAGTTACAAAAAATAGTAAATAATAATGATGAGAATAAATAATAGAATTAATAATAATAGTAATAATAAAACATTTCTTAAATACACCTAATAAAACAGCTATATTTAAATAAATAAATATAATCTAACAAAAACGTATCATTTTGGTGGTGCAATCTTAAAAAAATGATGTTAAAAGAGCAGCCATTTTTTTTCAAGTACATTTTGTATTTTATCTACATCTTTGTTTAATGAAATCTCTTCTTTTCTCACCTTACCGAGCGAGTCCTTCTAGCACCATGACATGAACCACTTCCACTTCTCCAAGATCTTTATTTTCCAGTGAAAATTTCAATCTCTTTCTCACTTCTTGTAATAATCTCTCAATACCTGGTTTTACTCTTTGAGTCAGCCTTCTTTTTGAGTGTAACATCTCTTCTTGTATATTAATGGATTTAGATTAAGTTTATGTTTCTTTTCTTCGTATTGCTTTCTCAAGATGTCATACTACTTATTAGCTGCTTCCCTTTCTTCTTTAGCTTTTCTTTCGTTATCTAAATAATTATGGTAACCTTACAAGCTACCTTTGCAAGGCTAATTAATTTGTTTTGTAATCAATATGTATATTTTTTGCAGTGACGTTTTAGAGCATGTTTCACAAACAGTATATCATTCAATGTTCTTTCTGAAATTCTTAGTAAAGAGGTAAATATGTATTGACATTTTTAAAATTATTAATGAGTAGAAAATTGCTATTATTGAAGAAGTGACAAACAGTCAAACCACAAGGGACAAATAGTGTCACTTTTTCATTTAAATGATAAAATAGTGACTTCAATGGAAAAAGTGACTCAGTTGCAGCCCTGCAATTTGCACAAATAGAAATTAAAATGAAAATTTCATGCTGCACTGAATGAATATGACACAACTAGTCAATAACTTTTACAAATATGAGAAAGTGGTAGTAAACATAGGTGTGATGTGATCATTATGTGATCCTAAGGCTGCTTTCAGAAGATACGACTGCTGTGTCCAGCAATGGCGCTGTGCTTAGAAATAACCATGGGTGTTTGTGGATGCTTCACATACGAGTCCCGTCATAGTAGGGTTTAAGCTGTGGATGGATGCTGTTGTCATTACGACACCCATTTCAATCTTGCGCGATGCAGCGCCGACAGGAAATGTACACAGAGCTAAACATGCTTGTCCAGACTTTCAGAATTTCCACCGTTCGGTGAAGAGGGCAGCCGCAGTTCAATACACCATGGGCAATGAGAGGGAAAGGGTCGCACAAGTGTCATGCTTTGTTTGTGAATTTTAAAATCTGTTTTGCTTTCTGGATTATGGAGAGATTACGGGGTAAATGTATTACTATTCATAGCCCTAGTATCAAATAGACGTTTCTTTGGGATGAAAGCCTAGAAGTGTACAGGTCACAAACCGGAACTAGAGGAGCATGGAGTGAAGCATTCAAGGAAGTGAGTTTATACTTCCAGGAACTAGTCTTTGGAGATTTAAAGACTGAACCTACTTCTTGACCCATGAATGCTAGTACGAATTCAACAATTTCTTGTGACTGACTACCCATGGTGAAAATTAGAGAGAGACTAGTGGGGGAACATGGTGTGAAGCCGCGTCATGACTCAGTTGATGTCATACAAGCTAAAGGTGAGCCTAATGCTGTTTGATTCAATTATGGTAGCTAATCTTCCAATTATGTAAGAGGACCGACTATATTCTATAAACATGACTATAATATTAAATTATGTTTAAACTTTCAATTTATATATTTTTCTAATACTATCATTCAAAGAGAGTAAAAACATATGTTCAAATATGCTTTAATCAAAGTAAACAAAAATTCACCACAGTGACAGTGGATATTAACACAATACAAATATGCTAATGCTACTATTTATCTTAGTTTTTTTTTATAAATCAATACATACATATTGAGCCTTAGCAAAATAAACACAAGTTAGTATATAAAATTAATTGAGGAGGTTTGATATTCAACCTTACCTCTAAAGTTAAGTAGGCCTAATTAAAAAACAATAAATACTGTTTTGTAACTGAAAAGAACTAAACAATTTTAACCTGTCTGAATATTTCCTATTTGTTTCAATCAATCAATTTTAATCAGTAGCTACTTGTTTTTGGCAAATATTTCTCCGGCTACTTTTACTTCCTGAGTGACGCTGTTTTATCTTCAGATAAAACATGTCAGGGTACCTATGTAATTGAAAATAAACCTAATTATTTAAATAGATATCAAACTGTACTGTCATCCTTTAAAAATTTTCTTTCCTCCCTTTTGTTTTTTGGTTTCCTCTTTTAGTAAGGTGTGTTGTGTGTTTCACACTGCCTCCTAATGAGTTTCGATATAATGAAACTTATGTCGAGAGATTAGGCGGTAACAATCAATTTTCTTCAAGAGGCAGCCACTACCTCTTCGTCCAGTACCAGCAATGTAAAGTGTGAACTGTGTTCTGCTTTTCAGTTTTCATTGTCCTAAAAGCCATATAGTGTTTGTTTACTTTTATTATATGTTTTATATCCACCTTTCCTGTACCTTTTTCCAAATACATATAACTTATATAGATACATTATATAGAAGAAGAAGTAAAATACTTTATGAAATAACTTATGAGAATGTGCTAATTAAAAATTTCAATAACTATCCAATGAAGACATAGACTAAATAAAACACTCGAGAGGGCTCTATTCAAGATATACTGAATTTTATTATATTGTAATAAAATGTAACAGTGAGCTATGTTGTCCAGAACTTTATTTACACAAATTAGTTCATGTATTAGAAAAAAATTAATGATAGTAAATATTACATTTCCATATTTTATTATTAAGATGTAAGTGTAGGGGACATGAGTAAAGGAAAGTGTTTTTGCAGTGTTTATGGCAAAATAATTTTTTGGCCAAAATAAATAAAACATTGCTCCAGTACAAACATAGAATTTAATTTTCTCCACTGGGTGACCTCAAAATTTCTTGAATATCTGTCAAGCGTGTTCTGGAATTTTATGACAACTTTTCCGCTGCCTTTAAAAAGTTTATTAGATAATGCTGCTATTCTCATGACTGATACTCAAGAACTGTTGATATCAACATAAGAAAGAAATTAACCTCTATGTTTCTACTGAAGCAATATTTTAGTTATTTTCACCAAAAAAAATATTTTGCCATAAAAAC
>CABFOV010000306.1:217505-228255 GCA_902141375.1 Timema poppense
AAGGAGGGGAAGAGAGGTGCCCAAGAACTACTCAGAGGAGGGCCCTGAGCAGATGGGTGGTGGCGCTCTTGTAGTAAAGGACAAGTGTGTTGCCTTACTGATTCTCTGTAGTAGGGGACAATTGTGTTGCCCTATCGAGTCCCTGTAGTAGGGTTCAAGTGTGTTGCTCTATTGGGTCACTGTAGTAGAGAACTAGTGTGTTGCCCTAACGAGTTCCTGTAGTAGGTGACAGGTGTGTTGTCCTATTGAGTCCCTGTAGTAGGGGACAATTGTGTTGCCCTATCAAGTTCATGTAGTAGAGAACAAGTGTGTTACTGGTGTTGCCCTATTGAGTCCCTGTAGTAGGGTTTAAGTGTGTTGCCCTAATGAGTCCCTGTAGTAGCAGTATGATAATGGGGGTCTTGGGTGAAGACAAGTGGACAATCTGAATGATTTGAAATATTGACTGCACAATAATAGTTTGGGAAATTAACATGTTGAGCAACTATCTAGCACCAAGATATTTAGAATACCGGTGCTTGTGGACCTGTGCATATAGCATTTTTTATACTAAATGAATTTTAAAAATCTTCTTCTAGTCTTCAAACCATTAATCACATTACTTTAAAAAAATATTAACATAAGATTACTTCCTGTAAAATATACATTTCCGGTAGCTATTGATTAACTACTTTAGTATTTATGATGCTATCAGTTTTCATTAATACGAAGGTACTTATAATTAGTGTTTGGAGATAAACCACATCAGAAACAAAGTAAACAGTAAAAATTATTATCAAGATTGGCACCAGAATATTTTGGACAAGAAAGTTTCATGTTATAAAATATAACGATTTATTTATTATTTATTAATGTATTTGCTCACCTTTCACTAGATCAAGAGCTTCCTCTTTAGTCCGAGTTATCTCCTCTTCTCGCCAGGAGGACGGCCGTCGAGAGTTCTTATGTTTTACTAGTAAATGACTGCACTGTACTTGATCCGGTCCACTGCTGGACACAGGCTCCGCAGGTTTCTCTGGCCGCTCCCATTGGCTCTCCTTGGTGTAGATATTCAAGAAGTAATGATTGCCTAGAAGGAATACCAGTGGAACCACTATTAGTGTTTGCAATCGTAAACATGAGTGAAAATTGTTACTTTGTTTTAAAGAAACAATTTTAATGTTAAAAATGCTAATAAGATTATAAGACCTATTTACAGTTTAATCTTTAGAGGAAGAAAAGGTTTTACCAGTCATAAATGTTAATAAACAATTTTTATATTTTTATACATAAATCATGTGATATGCAACTTTGTTTTAATAAATAATATCAATGCATATAAAGTAACATTAATAGTATAGTGAAATGCAATCGATATTGACGACAACAACAACAA
This sequence comes from Timema poppense, assembly GCA_902141375.1. Taxonomy (NCBI): domain Eukaryota; kingdom Metazoa; phylum Arthropoda; class Insecta; order Phasmatodea; family Timematidae; genus Timema; species Timema poppense. Next base: position 218,881 of record CABFOV010000306.1, read on the forward strand.
CAAAAAGTGTACAGTTTCTCTAATTCCTTCCTGCCTGAATTGAGTTAAAAAGTAGCTTGAAAACAACCCAAACAAATTTTTATTAGCAGTTAACAGCCTTTATAATGTAAAATAAAAGACTTCAAATTAGAATCACAAATATTTTTACATTGCTGTATTAATAAGGGTACTCATAACACAGACCAAAATAAAAATGTGTTCTCAAAAAGCTGTGCAGGTATTTACAAAACGGATTGAAAATGTTTCAAACCATTTAAGGCTGATGGGATATTTCAAAGTAGCCTTAAAATGTTGGTACACTTACAGATTTATTTTAACAAAAGGTTGACCTTAGAAAATGAGATTTTGGTAATAAGTTTTATATGCAAATTCTCTTAAAAATTTCTGCAAATTTGCTTTTGTAAGTTCATTTTAGATTGAAAAGTGTAAGTCTATAACCCATAAGTTTGTCCTGGTGTGTTTCCCATCCATCCAAAACAGAGCATGCACCATCAGGTAAAAACCACATGTTTTATGAACGTTATGAAAGTGTGGTAGTTTCCTGTTGTTTTCTGGACTGAATTTCTATGAGCGGGCGAGGCAAAGGTATTTTCACATACAGTATTTTCCGTGGATATTTAACATGAGACAATAGACATGGAGCAGACGAATTTACTTCTCTGAAGGAAGTTGTGATAGAGATTTTCAACACTTGTTAAAAATCAATCTACCTTAGAGTGGTAAGAACACCCGAATATCGGGTCCAGAGGTGAGCACTTTATTCCAAGACTGAAAAAGTAGTTTACATATTAGTAAAAATATTTAATAAAGTGCAAATTTTTTTGAGTCAATTCTATATTTACTCATAAGTTTGGGTGAACCAGTGGGTTTTAAACCATTTTTGAAAGTTCTAAGTAACTATATTAAGGACATAAATGTTTAATTTGGTAAATGTTATTCTTTTTATGAAAAATGAACTTGGAAATTTCAAAAATACTTATTTATGTTCCTAGTGCTTGGTCTTTGTTTACTCCTGAGGAATTGTTTTTTGAATTTTGACTGAATGATCTATTTTTATAACTGAAGAATTGTTTTTTGAATTTTTACTGATATGATCTATTTTTTATAAAATTTGCTCAGTAATGAATGTGTAGGATTGTTTTAAAATGGTTTTCAAAACTATAAAATTGTTAGTTCTACCTTCATTTGCCAATGTTAACCGGTCTTTAATTTTTAAATAATTTGATAAAATTTTATTAAAAAAAAATGTTTTAATGTTAAATCTCTCAGGGTTTCAGTGTTTCTTACAAAACAAAATCTTACATTAGTTCAAAGTAAACATCCATGGCTGAATTCTGTTGGAATAAACCAAATAGTAGGGACTATCTACTGTTGTAAACTGAAGAAAAGGTGAGTGAGAGTGTGTGTGTGTCGAGATGTGGGGAGACAAAACTTTACTTTGTCATCGTAGTAACTGTGATAGTAAGCATTCCAAAAACAATTTCATTACTTTCTTACTTGGGTGTAATCTCAGAAAGAGAAAATTGAAGTTTTAAGTTAATTGCCATCAAAAGGATCAGAGTTACGCTTATCACTTTATTAGACTCCCAAATGTTATCGAGTTCCTATGACCTGCCTTTTCGTCAGTTTGTAACTTGTTTCCCCAATATTTAACAATGATAATTGAATGCATGTACAGCTCATTGGCTCAAAACTAAAACAGATATTTTAAAATAAAGTTGTGTTAGAAGCTGTGTATTTATTGTGAAGATAAAACACAAGTATTTAATTTTAAATATAACCCAACCTTTCTATTAATATGTAGTTATTTTTTTAATTATTAAAAAAAGTAATTTAACATCGTGTCTTACTACCCGTGAGGGTTTTACACCTGTGTACTTATTACTATAATGTGTTAGGAATTATGAAGGTTGAATTTAGAGGAAGTGCAACTTAAATTGCATCAAGGGAGAATGAAAAACAATTTTGAAAAAAACACCCTCGGTGCACCCGGCTGGGATCGAACCTCAAGCTCCCAATCTTCAACAGTCTAGTCTAACATAAGAGAGTAGCGTGTTAGACCACGCGGCCACCGAAGCAGGTTTGAACTTAGTTAATGAATTAAAAATTAAGGATTTGATGAAATTACTGTATGAAAGTTTTATAATGGTTGTGTGGTGTTGAAGCGATGGTACTTTGCCATTATTTATGAAAATGAGCAAAACCATAGCTTAATTACTTCACTTTTTTAAACCAATTTTAAAGTGAAATGTTTTGTTTAGTATTCAATGCTAACACATTTAAAATAGTCTTTCAGAAGATGTGTTATAAATAGGCTAAGGAAATCTGTGATATAAGTGCCATGATTGCACAAGAGAATGCATGTCAAGTAACTATATTGCACTCACGATTTAAGTTCAAGTTCAATGTATTTGTTTAGCACATCTTACAACTTGTTCAGGCTATACACCTACACTGAACTTATGGACACTATCATGACAGGATTATTTTTCTCACTAACAATTGGTTGAAGTCTTTAAAAAAAGTCCCTAGGTGAAGATTTGTATGAAATGTCTAAAGTGTCGCTGAGCTTTACTACTAATTCAAGACAACCTGGACTTTAGAATCAAACCAAGGCTTTGCATGACCAAGATTTATCATTGACCCATCCTGGTTAGTCTCATGTCCACGGTCATCATTAACTACTTGTTGTTTTGAGCCTAATTGTAGTAACTGGTGAAAGTAATGGCCCCTCACTACAACCCCCGTGATTTGGACAAGAAAAAAAAGGTTGACTCAAGCACTCTTTCCCCTGGTTATAACTGGTTTAATTAAACAACTATACCATGAAAGCAATTCTACAAGCAGCTTTGTGTTAGTAGTAAGGATCTTCTTTAATAAGGTATATACTATTGTATATCTTTTGAAACACTTTCATCAGCAATACATATCAGTCGGTAGAGATATAAATTACCAACATCCCTATAGATACAAGTTGCAACTAACTGTATAAAAAGGAGCATCGCCAACTAACAGGTCTTCTGACAAGTCAGTTCTGATACATGTTGATCCAAAAAACTTTCAATGATACTAGCAACCAAAAATTAAAATAAACTATTTAAGAGGTTGCACGGTTATCAAGAAAAGTTACACAAATAAAGTACTACAATAACTCAAGTTTAGGCAAGGAAAAGATTCACATGGCCAGGATTAATGAACAAAAGCACCATATCAGGTATATTTTATTTTGACAACATAATAGACAAATCAACACAACATATTTTGATACAAGTAGATTTAAATCAGCACAAAGGTATTCAATGAGCAAGCTTGACTTTGACCAAGGAGGTCAGGACTGGGGTTCAAATCCTAGTCGGGTGCACTAGAGGTGTTCTTTTCCTCCTAAATTACCTCAAATCTATCTCATCAACTTAAATCAAATAATACTTATACATTATTATTATTAGCACCGCATCTTACTACCCGTTCGGGTTATACGCACTTACACTAATGTGTAACGGTAGGGTGATTGTGAGATGAAATGAAGGACCTACAGTTTAACGTGGAATCCGAACCACGGTGGAGGCCTGGCATTCCTCACATTCACAAGATGTCTTGTCAGAGGTGAAGGAAGGGTTTGGTAATCAGATAAATCTTTTCCGGGATAGAGGATTGAACCCCGGACGCCAGCATAGAAGTCTGACACCTTACTCCTAGACCGTCAGGTCACCAATACTTATACAAATAATATATATTATTGTAACAGTTCATATAAAGATGGTTTTGTTGGGTATTTATTGTGTGAGATTGCTCTTGGAAACATTAGCACATTAGGGTCACAAGTAAATGCCTGATTCAGTGGAGTGATCAAAGTATGTATGATTTAGGGGAGAGTTCTCAATGAACACCCGATTTAGAGAAGTCATCAATGAATGGCTGAGTTAGGGGAAAGTCATTAATATATGCCTGAATTAGGGGAAAGTCATCAATGTATGCCTGATTTAGTGGAGTCATTAATACATGCCATATTTAAGGAAGTCATCAATGAATAGCAAAGTTAAGAGGTCATCATGTGGGATTAATTAAGGGGTGAGTCATAAATATATTCTTGATTCAAAGTTTTTAACTAATGTGGTTTTGAAAATTATTTTAATTTAAACCTCAAGGTGGCATGCTGGGAAATCAAGTGCGCTAATTGTGTGTGTGTTAGTGTGGTATAGTTTGTCTCTGTAAATAGAAGCTAATTTATTTAAACCAAACTCATTGTTGAGAGAATGAAATACACCATGTAACAATTTAAGTAAAAACTAGTTTTTTTTGATTGATTAAATTTATCCAACAATGATTTTTTTTCATTGTTAAGTCTTGTCACTTTAACTATTAGCTGCATAAATTTTGTTCTTTGTTTACCTAGGGCCTAGGTTTGATTCTCACCAGCGTTAGAAAGTTATCAATGGTAGATTTACAGCCTGAGTTCTTGGTGTTAGTGGTTTTTTTAAAATAAGCTAGTTTGTATGATGCTATATTAGAGTGATTTTCACCAGGAAATGTTTAGGAAATTAAATGCCTCTAGAAGCTATTAAGAGAGGTCCCTCTATGGCCGATTTTTGAAAAGTAAATGCCTCTTCAAGTTATCTAAAGTTTGATATAAGGCCCTCTGTAAGCTTCATATTAAAAACTTGAGGGAGGGTGGGTCTTAGAACCCCATAAAAAACCCTACTCCCCATGACTATGTGTACTCATAAATAAAGACAAAAATGAATTACTACCCAGTACCTATTAAGAACAATGTGTCCCAATGAAATTGGTAAAAATATTGCAGGAATTTCCCAGACGAGGACCAAGGACAAATATAATTCTTAATTAAAAAAAGTCCCTTTTTTATGTATTTTTCTCATTAGATAATTGTAGGTTCTATTGTGATTTTTATACTACTGTACTCGTATTTACATTGTATTTGTATAATACCAATTAGCAAAATAATATATGAAGGGGTCAATCCCCGGTCCCGGCAAAGATTTATCTGATTACCAAACCCTTCCTTCACCTCTGACAAGACATCTTGTGAATGTGAGGAATGCCAGGCCTCCACCGTGGTTCGGATTCCACGTTAAACTGTAGGTCCTTCATTTCATCTCACAATCACCCTACCATTACACATTAGCGTAAGTGCGTATAACCCGAACGGGTAGTAAGATGCGGTGCTAATAATAATAATAATGTAAATTATAAAGCCTGTACTGTATTATAATATTTTTGGTCTAACTTTAAAAAAATAATGCCGAGTAGTTTTGAAGAACATGTAAGTATTTGAAAAGACAAATACAATAACAAACCTAGCTATTATGGTTGAGCAAACTTGTAATTCATTTTTATTTGATACACTGATGTAACATTATGGTTTGATTTCCAAAAATTTGTTTTTAAGCATTTTAAACAAAAGTCTGTTGATACAAAATGTGTCAAAGAAACATAAAAAAAAACCAATTCAATTGTGGTTCATAAACCTTTAATAAGCTGAGTTACATAATTTCTTATATGTAAAACTAAAATAAACAAAGAAATTATTTGAAATATTTTGAAGTACTGTTGATTCCCATGTCTGCCAAACTGATGAAAAATAAATCTTATTAAATGTTGTATTTGGGTGGTCACCTATTTAATCACAAATAGGTCAAGGTGCTCAAAGCTTGAGAAGTATAGACCTAACTCAATTTAAAATTAATCACTCATTAACACATAATACTTGATTAACAGTATTGTAATACCAATAATTACAATAAATATTGTGTTTAGGGGGAGTTGACACATTAAAAAAAACAAAAAAAAACAACAACTATATTTTGNAAAAAAAACAAAAAAAAACAACAACTATATTTTGACACAATTTTAATTCAAGAAGTTTGATATCCAAACAAAATAAATTAAAATCATTTCTTTGGAAAAATGGTGCCAGCCAACTGTATTAAATTAAAAGTTGAAACGAGGATAGGGTAGAAGTCCTCTTCTTCAACAGAATACAAGCAACTGACTAAACCTCTTATGACAACCTAATGAAATGCCTGTTAAGTGAGAGTGTAAGTAATGCTAAAAAAGGTCAGTATTTTTGCAGTTTTTAACTCAAAACTTATTTTGGTAAAAAAAATAAAAATCTCCAGTAGAAACATAGTTTAGTTTTCTTCATGGTTACAACATTTTTTAATATCTATCAAGGGTGTCCTAGAATTTAATGACAATTTTTTCTTTTTGTTCAAAAAGTTTGTCATATAATGCCGATATGCTCATGACAGGGATATTATCATGTGGAGAAAATTAAAATCTTTTCCCTATTTCTTAATGAGATGTCAAAGGGTAGTTGTAAGTAAAAGGCAAAAGGGAGTGTAAACTTTATCAGAACGTAGACGTAGCTCCAGAAAACGACAGATATTCGTATATTAAGCCGTGTGGTCTGAGAACGGTTAATACTTTCTCGCTGACCAAGGCGGCCGCCTTAACAGGTCTACGAGATAACTTTGTCTATATAGTATTTAAGCTTTGTATAATCCTTGGCTCCTTAATAATGGTCCTAAGAAATTGTAATTGTGTATATACAACCCTTATTGCTAGTCGTGTGACCATGTATACCAATAGGAAAGTGAGTTTTGTTAAATAAAACTTTTTAAAAGTAGATTATATACAGCAAGGAGCAAGTAGATGATACCTGAGCTAATCAATTATTCACTAGGGAAAATTAAACACAATCTTTATTTGAGAAAACGTCCAGGGTATGCTTGAAATGTAGGTTAAAAGCAATCACAATAAATATATTTAGAAACATCAGTTTTAACTTTAAAATTTATAATTAGTTTGTATACAGGTCTACAGAGATTTATAAAAGTTGATAATTATTGTGAATAACTACTATAAGTACCGTACGATTAAAACATAAATCATTAAAATCATAGGTGAACCATAGAAACGTAATTTATAATAACTATATTTTGTGGCGAATTATGTTCTTTGCCAATTATAATGTTGAACAATGATACTTTGAGGTGTTTATCACCTTTTTGTTTCCTTTAAGAATCAAATTGTTTATTTAATCAATATTCTTTAAAATTTTAATTTATCAGCACATAAATGGCTAGGTTAGGTTAAGTTAAGTTGGGTAGGGTAGGAAACATAATTTAGATAAGTATATATAAACTATGGTAGGATGGCGATTAAAAAAAATAAAAAGCCACTGAAAATAAAAATTGGAAACCAGGAGTTGGAAAACATAAAGCAGTTCAAGTACCTGGAAAGTATGTAAACAAAGTATGCCTATTGCACCAAGGAAATTAGGTCGAGGATTGCCGTGGCCAAGGAAACTTACAACAAGACTAGGTTACTGCTGAACAGCAAGTCGAGTTTGTAACTGAGGAATAAACTGATGGAATGCTTCATTTTGAGCATCACACTGTATGGAGCAGAAACTCTGACTTTTAGGAAGATGGGAGGGGGGGGGGGCAAGACTTTGCTGGAGAAGACTTGAGAAGATCAGGTGGACAAACAGGGTGACAAATGAAGAAGTCCTAAGAAGACTGGGTGAGAAGAGAACCATTTTGGATGTGATTCTTCAGTGCAACGCAAACTGGATCAAACACATACTTAGGTGGGATTGTCTTTTGAACAATGTCGTGGAAGGAAAGGTTGAGGGAAAGAGGAGCTTTAGGAAGGAGGATTTAAATATTGGATGACTTGGAAAGGAAGAAGCAAATTCTGGAAGCTGGGTAGGCAGAGGATAGAGTGCATTGGCAGTCCAAGTTTACTGACAAGAGTAATGGACCTGTCATAAGACAGAACACCTAATAATAATAATAATAATAATAATAATAATAATAATAATAATAATAATACTAATAATAATGATGATGATGATGATGGTATGATTGAAAGTTGCCTATTGTAGGTTTGTATTTTAAGAATTATTTTTAACATTAATTTGGGCTGTTATATTTGTAACTTCATAATCTAACATGAATGTGAGTTTTGGTTTAGTTCTGATGAATTATGTGAGGTTACATTGTGTAATCTCATTATTTTGTAGTTGTCCAAGATTTCTTTAAACGAGATATAAAGATAATTGTGCATATCATTTTCAAGGTTAGGGTTAGCTTATAACTAAAGGTGAAATATGGTTATTGTAGATGATTAATGGATGTTTATAAAAACAGTAATTATCTTCTTAATATAATTTGAGGAGTGCCACCTGTTCACAAGTTAGACACATTACTGACAAGTATTCAGGGACTTGAGTGTCTTAATTTTTCTTTTTACTCCTAAATAAAATATTGTATAAAATAGGGTATAGGAAAAATCAAAGTGCCTTAAAAGTGTAATATGTACCGTCACCTTTATATAGGTATATATTAGTATTTATGGGACTATCTGATATTTAATAAAAGTATATATGAACAATCAAGGAATTCTACACGTAGTCCTTTACAACCGTGATTCCCATTTTACGGTATATGTTTCTGGAACAGATTTTTTTCTGATATTGGTGCTTTTATTTCGATGCATGCACACATATATTATTAAAAGGGATCAGATGTCTGTGGGTATTGTCGTAGACTAGTCTTTAGAAAGTTGAAGTTGATCCAAGTCCTACGGAGTGGTATATACGAAGAACTTACCTGTGGAGCTCAATCCACTGTTGACAAGAGCTATATGGAACTAATGGAGTTTGTACGTCTATGAGCTTTAGATTATATAAAAGAAAAACATTTTTAAATGTGTGCGTGCAACATGTACATGTACTTGGTGTATTTGATGAGATTTAGTAAAATTATGACTTCTCAAATAATTAGGACCGGACAAAAATAAAAAGGTTTGCCAAACACTTTACATGCAAAAATAATTGTAGGCCTACATGAAGAAAATACATTGAGCGCTAATGTATGCATATTTATCACATAACCAAGGTCGCCAGACATTTTTTTAAACATCTTTTAAAAATCATGCTAAAACATATTTTTTTTAAATAAAACAAACGCTATTGAGTGTTAAAGGGCAAAGTTAAAACATTATAAATAATAGCACTGGGGTTCTCCTCAAACTAAGAAAGGGTAGGGGCTTGGCTTGATCTAATGGCTGGAGAAGCTGCAGTATCGATCGATTTAGATTTTAGCGTTTTTAATTAAAATAGAATAGTATGCAGCCAAAGATGAACATGAAGTAAATTTTACTCAAATGGTACAAAATGAAAAATACTTCGTTGAAATGTAAGAAAAGTTCAAATAAACACACCAGTAGACCTGCTCAACCGCTTTTCCCACCCCGTAGGTAACTCTTCCTCCGCCATTGTTAAACCGAATCTTACTCCACCGCACTCTACTGACATAAATAAACGATAGGAAAAGGGAGACAAATGAG
>CABFOV010000307.1:0-12490 GCA_902141375.1 Timema poppense
AAAGACTAAAATTCGAATTCCGACCCCCTTCCACCGGTTCACTTGAATCCAAACTAGAGGAAATGTCTTTGATATTCAGACCTAAGTCTTCCGGTCACCTCACCTGAATCCAGTAGATCGTGAACCTGACGCCTTAGACCGCGTGGCCCCCATGTGCGTGCAGGAGCGCACTAATCAAACGGGTGTTCGCATCCTGTGTGTACGACGCTGTCGGTCAGTTCCACCGCAGGATGGCAGCACCAGCGGTTGTCTGTTCCTCGGTGTCGGATCAATACAGTGTGAGGGGGTGTAGTACCCTTTCCTATCCCGGCACGACTGTTGGGTGCGTGTATTCTTGGAAACAGTCTTCATCGTCTGTTCCTACTGGAATGGGCACACAAGTATTTTCTTTGACCCTATACATAGACTTTTTAACATAGTTTAATAAATGTCAACATTTTCCCTCTGAAAAGTATAAAAATCCACATATTTCTGTTGATCATTAAGAGCTAAATGTCCGGGAAACGAAAGGTAACTGTTAAAAGGAGCGTAGAATGGATGTTTGTGAAGAGAATGTCATTTAATTTAACACGCATTGTATTGTCATTTGTATTTTCCTCCTCCCCTGTTTGTTCTCCTTTTACATGACAGCTCCATCCAGGAACGTTATAAGCCCACTGGGTTTTTGGGTCCTTAGGAATTTTTATAGACTATTATAACACCTTAAAATAAGTTTGATTTATTATATATAATATAATTATTTTGAGTTTGATTCCCTGCATAACGGATTTAAAAACAAATTATAGATGAAATGTGGGTTCCCCCTTAAACAGTGATGAATTAAAGGCCGGGGCAGGGTTTTGTGTTCGTTCTATGCTTAGTTTACATGTCGTGTGCCGATATAAGCGGTCTGTTCATAAAGTTAATGTTAAATATCTCTAATGCACCCAGTATGGATTGAACCCTGTTCTCTTGGCTAACGATCCTTTATCGCAGCATCTTTCAACTGGTGTACCAAGGCACACTGATTTCCCGCGAGAGTTTGGGGGGGTGGAGAAAAAACTTGAGGAATAAAAATAAATCTTTTGAAATCCATGATTAAAATAATTTAGGTTTTAGTTAACCTCGATGGTCTTAAGGTAAAGTGTTCGCTTCAGTACCCAATGTTCGTAGGTTCAGACCCAACCAGGGTAGAGAGATTTTTCTTGAGATAAAAAATCTGTAGCACAACTTCCTTGGGAGGGGAAGTAAAGACGCTGGTCCCATGTTTATTGTGGTTTGTAAAATAACCTTGGAAGGTTTGTGAAAATACCTTTCCCGGTAAAATTGGTAGGACCTTTCGCTCTCGCTCATGGAAATTCTAGTGCGCTGATTTAATCAGTTGGTTCAGAAAATGCATATTAAATACCTCAAATAAAAAAAGTAAAAAAATCATTTAACTCTTAGGGACAGTTTCATAGTCAAATTTAGTACGCCTCAAGTGTGGCGCTACACTAAGTTCATAACGACACCAGGTAGGTGTCGTCTTGTATTTTGTGTAGCGCCGCACTTGAGGTGTACTAAATTTGACTATGAAACTGGCCCTAAAGCTTATTTTGATGAGAAACCATATCACGAAGGAAAGAGCCAGATTCAACATTTGAAAGTTGGTATAAATTGTAGAGAGAGAGTGTTTATTTAATCCCTCCTCATCTCTTCCATCCTCTCTATGTGGTGTGATGGCCATGTTAGTGATCAAACTGCCCCCACCTCCCCTTCAACCTGGCTCATACCATGGGCTTACCTACAGTAGCCCCATGGGTTCTTTGGTGCTGACTGACAGTTGACAGCTTTAAAATGTTACCAGACCAAATTATGTATCCCTACGCTGAACCAGATGATCTGAAAAAACATGTGTTTAGCAGCTGTCACTTGTGACGGTAAAAATTTAGGTATATACTTAAATTTTGACTGTCAGAAGTCATCTGTGAGCTGTCAGTCAGCACCAAAGAAGCCATGGGACTACTGTAACACAGGAAATTAAACTCTCTCTTGTTACAACAGTCTAGTGCACATTTTGGTTGCACATGTTATCGATCAAAAAAAAAAGAGAAAAGTCTGTTTAAATCTGAATTGTGTTTTATTTTTAGGTTTGGCTAAAATATATTATGTCAATTTTAGCTTAGTTTAATTTTGTTTGGTAAATGAAATCTAAAAAAATAGTTTGGATTCAGTTCTAAAAATGTGTACAATTTAAAGAATACCAAACCTTTGAAGTACCGCAGTGATTCCTTAACTGTACTTCAAGCCAATTTTTTGGTAGACAGTGAAAAGTTTGTAATTATTTGAACATTTAGAATCTTTTTATATAATTAGAAAGTTCAAAAACAAACAAAAAAAAACTTTGAAGGAAAAAATATAAGGAGTGTAATAAACAAAAGAATGTGAAACAAACAAAAAATGATGAGAATTAACATATAAACAAGACTTGCAATTAAAAGTGAAAAAAATGCTAAATATTTATGTTTTAATCAACATGTGTTAAACAGTAAATTTAAAACTACACTACATGTTACTCTACATCATTTAAATGCAGGTAAATTTTATCGAATTCATCCAGCTTTAATTAAAATTTGTAGAAATGCTTTTGCCTTCCAGTAGTCCCTTCCGTATTCTCCTGCTAAATTCGAACAAGCTTCGCTCCAATCTCCGTTTGGATCAAAAAGTTATATTTTATTTATCTTTAATTCATTATATTTTACAAAGCGTTCTTGACACATTTGTATAAAGCATATAATTAAAAAAAAGATTTTCATATATAATCTAGCATATAAAAAGTGAATAAAGATTTTATTTTAGGAATGAAAAATAAAAATCTGGAGAAGTCCGGGACGAGTTAAAAAAAATTAAGTGTATTGGCCTCGAATACTAACCACTCTCGTTGTTTTGTCCCCAGAATGTGGACCACAAGATGAAGTTCCGCTCTAAAAAGGGCCAACTCCCCTTCGTGGAGCTGAACGGAGAGGAGATCGCAGACAGCGCCATAATCCTGAAGGAGTTGGGCCAGCGGTACGATAAGGACCTTGACGCAGGACTAACCAATGACCAGAAGAACATGGCCCACGCCATGATCTCGATGATAGAGAACCACCTCATCTGGTGAGTGCTCACCACGTACCCCTCTATTAGGGGTTGGGTTGAAAGAAACCTTTAAAAAATAATTATCATTATTCCATATTGTAGGCTTTTTTTCCAGTTAATAAAAGATTAATCTGCCCTCATTGTATTTCGGTTAGTTTAAGATCCGCGGTCCACAAATGCTTGTGAATTGGGCCACATGTCAGCCGCAACTTTGACATTCCTGGTCTGAGGTGCTACTCTTGCAACGGATTGAACTGCCAATGACAGGGAGATTGGTGTTTGAATCTCGGTCGGGCATATTAAAGTGGTTTTTCCTACATGTTTCTCCCCTCAAGTGCAAATTCAACCTTATTCGTTCGTAACACACTAACGCAATTGGTACATATGTGTACAGTCTAAAAGGGCATTAAATTGCGGTGCTAAAAATAATAACTTAAATACCTTATTACTATTATTGTTTTTGTTATTTATAGGTATTGATAGTAAATATAAAGTGACAGCTGAAGATCATATGACTTGTATGAATGTAGAAATAAATTTTTAGTAACTCTTTTAGCTAAAAGAAAGCTTTTTTCTTGTATAACTAACTGTACATGAATAGTGAAGCTTGGGAAATTAAATTGAATTATAGGTTACAGATATGACATCTGAACAAGAGAATTTAACCGGGTACTTTTGGCTTAGTGCACCATGTTCTCCCACTGAACTAATCCTAAAAAGCTTGGTGTAAGTATTGGCGATCTAATCCAAGGGTCCTGGGTTTGATTCACATGTCCAGATGTCATTTTTTTAAACAGTCATGTTTGGTAACTGACTAAAGAAATGTGTCGGTCCAATCTGTTGCATGTGTGATCCCTGAACTTCCTGTACCTTCGGTGCTACTATGTGTTACCAACTTTGGCTAGATATGTGATAGGTGTAATACCTCTTGTTTAATCTCAGGGTGGTAACCTGGTGGAGGTCTAAATACCCGGAGAATGTCCTCAAGGGTTACAAAGTGAACCTGCAGCATGCACTTGGCACAAAGATCCCCAACGGCATCCTCAACTTCTTCTTCAAGTTCACCTTTGGCCGCAAGGTGAGTGCGTACTTGGTGAGTTCTCGGTGTTTTTATTTTATTTTTTTCGATTTAAGGCGCACGAACTTACTAAAAAATATAAGGCAAACATTTTCCATACTGCTTTCTTCTTATAATGCACAGCTTGTTGATACACCAATACTCGATTATATCATGATTATCTCCCATACTGTATCCTGTACTTCTGTCTATTGTTTTTCCAACATAATTCACGTGAGATACATCACAATTTACAATATGACCCGTCACAATTTGGGCTTTTCTTAACTCTAACTAATAAATTTAAATATATTCAAATTATCTCACATCAGAAACCTTGTTTAGTTATGTACCTCAACAAGAATAGTGAATCTACAAATCTGATGTGTTTCCCATCCATCCATCCAGAGCAGAGCTTGTACTCAGCCTTTCGACTGATTGGTATCACCCACTCGCTCAATCTGGGAGCAAGAATGTGTACTATGGAAGTCCTGAAAGTTCATTAGTTTCCGTTGACTTTTGCGCTGAATTTTTACGAGTGATTAAGAAAGAGCCTATACATTTTGCCTGACGGGTATCTTATAGACCTTATAGCATTCATATAAAACTCATTTGATCATAAGGGCCAAGTTGAAAATTTTGAGTATTGAAAGCTAAGCATTATTAAGCTATCAAAAATTGTAATACTGAGATCGATTGTAGATAAAAAAAATTTAAACGCGCAAGGATCAAGGTCTGGGATAGGCAATCTGTTTGGTATTGTCAGCCATATATGTTAGAAAAATAATAGAGAAAGAATTTCAACTTTATATTTCTCAAATATTAATTAGAATATTATGTGAGGAATGCCAGGCCTCCACCGTGGTTCGGATTCCACGTTAAACTGTAGGTCCTTCATTTCATCTCACAATCACCCTACCATTNTAAGTGCGTATAACCCGAACGGGTAGTAAGACGCGGTGCTAATAATAATAATAATAGTAATTAGAATATTTTTACAAACACTTTTTTTTTTGCTAGATGTTTTGTGGGCCATATAAAATAGTCGTTGGGGCCTTAAACCGACCTAGGGTATGGATGAATCGAATATGAAATTTCTAAGTAGCATCATTCTTTAATTTTAATTATACAATTAAATTATCTAATAAAGTATACAAAAATCTGTTTATAACCGTTTATGCCAACTTTCGCTACTCGTATCCATCCATGTAAAGAAGATACATTTCTTGTTTAATAACAGTCAACATCTATGATTTGATAGAATTTGTAACCTACACTTAGACTTTTCTTCAATCAAAAATAACACAATTCCTAATTTGTGTATCTTTGCACATGCACTCTTGAGTTTAAAGTTTTGTTGTGTATAGAAGTGAATACATGAAACAAACACGATATGGCTTTTACAATGGAAAGAACAACACAGTTTACACTTTAAATCGCTGCCACTGGACAAAGAGGTAATGGCTGTCAGCTTGAAGAAAATCAATTATTACCTACCGCTCATCTCCCAACCTAGGTTTCAATTTATCGGAACTCATCTGGGTGGAGCTTGAAACGTGCAATGCAACTTTCTAAAAGAAGAAACCCAAAAACCCACTAAAGGTTTTTTAAGCAAGTTATACTGCACTTTTTCCATTCAACCTTGATGAATTCCGATAGAATGACACCTAGGTCGGTGGATTGGACACACTCAAGTGATCGATTTTCTTAGATAAGCAGCCATTACCTCTTTCTCCAGTGGCAGCAATGTAAAGTGTATTAATCCTTTTATTGTAAATATCTTGTTTAATTTTGTTTTTATGTCCTATTTTCAGATACAATTTGCTTCAAATAATGATAGGAGGTTTTCCTTAAAGAGGTTGTGTTATTTTATGGGGAAATATATGTTATTGATACTGTGTAGACAGCCTTTCTTCCTTTTTTTATTTTATAAGCAAATTTTAGTTTGTTTTTACAAGTTTAGCTTTGAGAGTTTACAAGTCATTTGTACCAACAGAGATAATTTTGTTATTAGATTCTTGATATATCATCAGAAAACTAGTGTTGTAGCATGAAGTCTCCCAGGAAAGTTACTGACTTGTAATTTGTCCTTTCTCTGATATAAAAAATAATTTTTGGATGTTATCATAAATATTTTACCTTAAAGGTACACATTCATGTGTACTAAAAGGGACTGTAATAAGCGTTATATTGTTAAAGGGAGCCAAGAAAGTGAAGGCACAGGGTATCGGTGTCCACAAACCTGAAGAGATCATGGAGTTTGGACAGAACGACCTCCAGGTGCTGTCGGACATGCTGGCAGACAAACCGTTCTTCTTTGGTGATGAACCGACCACGGTGAGTCTTGAAAAACTAGTGTTTTTTTTTAAATCACCACGTCTCATTTTTTGTTCGGGCTATACACATAAATAATAGTTACACTAATGCGTTAGGGATAAGGAAGGTTGAATTTAAAGGAAATACACTTTTATTTGCCTAGGGGAAAAACATAGAAAAAAAAATCCAAGTACACCAGGCAGGGATTCATAGGGATTCATAGGCAGTACCATTCTATTATAATAGTGACACCTCAAACCATTTGAACACTGAAGCGAATTTCATACTTTAAAAAAAAATAGATTGTCAGGCACTCTGTGTATTAACGCCCCAGTTGTCAGTGCACTCAAAGAATTTGTTGGGAAGGATATCTAGCACAGTTATTGCAAAGCATTGAGTAAACGAGCCAAGGTGAAAATCCACCAGGATCATTCTTATGTTTGGGAAAAAACAGAGAAACTATAAGGATTATGTTTAAAAAAGACTCCCAATTACATGACTTGGATGTTTGTGAATTTTAGGAAATTTACATGCAAGCATTAAATATTTGTGTTCATCCTGTCCTCCAGAAATTTTGAGTTGCGTAATAGCTCCATGTTAAAACTATCCTGTTTTAAGCATCAGCCACATGACCTCACACGAGATAATTTTATTAGCATTCTTTAAAACTTTAGTCTTTAAAATGAGGAAACTTGGAAAAATGTTATAATAGCTTCATTGGCCAAAGAATCAAGAATCAAGTGTCGCACTCATGTTAGACTGGCCTGCTGATGATGGGTAAATCGGAGTTTGAATCCTGGTCAGATCTACTGAAAGTTTTTTTATAACTGGTTTCCCACTTTCCTTCCACAAAAATGTGAGTATATCACCTCTAAATGCTCCCTTCATAGTCCTTACCCCATTAAGAGTAATTATCATGTATGCATATAACTTGAACAGGTAGTAAGACACGATGATATATGGGACAAACATCCTCATAGCACAGCGCTGATTCCCTATAAAGCTATTTGCTCTTCCTGTATCTGTGATTATTTAAGTCTCTTTTGAGGTTCACTCAACTGTTTTGAGCATTGTGTTTGACTTGTTGTGTTTCTACCTCCCTCTCAGTTGGATGTGGTTGCGTTTGCGAGCTTGGCGCAGATCTATTTCATCGAAAAAGAAGTGCAGTACACTTTGAGGGACTACATGCAAGAGAATTGCGCCAACTTGGTGGGACATGTCAATAGGATGAAGGAGAGGTAAGCGAAGGGTAGTTACAATGTACATTGCATCCAGGGAATTTTGAAGTGCTTACTTTGTTCTCAAACAAAGGGCCTCTGGATACTAGAAATGTGAAGACACTTTCAAAAATTTGAAATTTTCTTAAAACTCTTAATATCCTCAAGGATCAAAGAGCCCATTCCTAAAAAAAACATTAATGCTTGTTTTTACTTTCTCAAATATAGAAAATATTGTAATTTCATTTTACAGGTTTTTTACCTGAGGTTGTAGCCGCAAATGATTAAACACTTTTTTTCATATATATGATATTTATATGCTATTTGGTCATATCTTAAGGCCAAAATTGTTTCCCTAGGTGTACTGATATCACTTTTAAAGACAAATTGTTTATAATTCCAGACTATGTGACAAGTATTTACAAAGTTCTGTATCTTATCATTTGTTTTTAATAGTTTCAGTTAATGAACTAATAATTCTGCTCTTATTGGGAATCTCTAAATATCAAATTTTGACCTTACCAAGATTAAAACGAAAGTTTTTAAAGGGGGACTGATCTTGGTCTGAAACACACAGTCTAAACAGTCTTGATTATGTTAAAAGTTCAGACTATCAGTTGATGAATGTAGGCACACTGAAATGTGTTTGTTTCAGGTGTTTCCCAGACTGGGAGGACATCTGCAAGACGCTGGACCTCAACTCACACCTTCCCAAACCTCCCCCTGAGGAGAAAGAGACCAAGGGAAAGGAGGAAGAGAAGAAACAGGAGAAGGAAGGAGACAAGGATATTGACAAGGAGATTGAGAAGGACATTGAAAAGGAAAAGGTGAATATATTGTTGCTCATCGTTTACTGCAATGTTTGTGGTTTTTGTCAATATTACTCTTGCGAAGGAAATATTTAATGTTACTAGCTCGTTAGATACTTGAACCGTAGTAGAGGCTTATAAAACTCCAAAAAATATGTAAGCTTTTGTAACTGCTGAGCATACAACATGAGATATTGGAGGAAAAAATAAACATTTATGTTAAATTTTCGTCAGTGTTTTTGGTGTAATTATATTAATTACTTTATCTTTATAGAATTCAATATGAAAATATTTAGTAATAATTAAGTGTGAGTGAGAAAGAATTATTGTGAAATAACAAACTTACATTATATTATATTTGGAAGAAGGTACAGGAAAGGTGGATAGAAACATATAAAAGGGGGACAAACATAATATGGCCTTTACAATGAAAAGAAGAACACAGTTCACACTTTACACTGCTGCCAATGGACAAAGAGGTAATGGATGTCTCTTAAAGAAAATTGATTGTCACCGCCCAATCCCCCGACCTAGGTTTCATTCTATCGGAACTCATCAGGGAGGAGTCTGAAACGCGCAACACAACTTCCTAAAAGAGAGAACCAAAAAACACAAAAAGAGGAGAAAAAAAGGAAAATGGTAAAGAATAATAGATCACATAGAGAGGAACAAATAAAAGGTATAACAAAAAAGGACAATCATATTGAATTTTATAAAGATAATTTAATATTGCTTCCGTATTACAATATCATCATGTATTTCAAAAATATTAATTACTAATTAATTAGCACATGAAAAACTCTGAATTAGTTGAATTGTATGTTGCGATGTTATGCGATTACCTTAGGCAGAGGCATTTTTTTATGCGACAAAATATTTTGTAAATTATATTTATTGTCTAAAGCTGTGTACATCTTAAAATTAGTTTGGATTTGGCTTCTCTTGAAATAAGAAAAGTCTACTTCCCATAACGCTAGTTCACAGATCGCACTAATCACACCTCACTGCACTGTAACTGTAGAAGACACATTTCAAAATGTTTTTAACTGAAGACCTAAATGAAGTTTTGTACTAAACAAAACTTGCCCTTTATTTTGACTGAGGCTAAATTCTTTTTGAACTTCATCTACAAAATAATGTAACTCAAAAGTAAAAGAAAGTTCAGCTTTAAAGAATAAATTTGATTCAAGTTTGATGGTGTCCACTAACTCAAAAAGGGTCTGGGCTTAGCTCCCAGTTGAATACCTTGAAGGTGACTTTCACCCAATATGGGTTTCCGTCCCGTTGATTCATTGTCTTAAATTTCAAACCCTCGCAAACCTGTCTCCGCTCCGATAAAAAACCAGTGTTTTGACATATTCTGTCCGTTGTGTTTCAGTCTGAGAAGGATGAGAAAGATGAAAAGGGAGTGGAAGAGAACAAGCAGAAAGAGGAGAAGGAAGCGACTAAGTGAAGCGTTTGAGGCTGTCACCTCACTCCCCAATGATCCTGCTGCGTGTTCTGTTTGACTGTGTATTGTACGTGTGTCATCTCGATTCCTCCCCTCTTTCACCCGTTCATCTCTTGCTAGAAACATCCACTTGATCAAATATATAAACATTCGCAGGTTCCTTGTAGTGTTTTCAAAATATCTTAGAAATAAATTCTAAGGTGGGACGGAAAGAAATAGGGGTTAAAAATGTTTTTGCAACATTGTAATAGCAAAAAAAATTTTTTTAACAAAATGTTGTTTAAGTAAATATGTTTTAGTCTATTTTCCACACACAGTAATATCATTAATTCTTGAATATCTAGGAGACATTATGGACTTGGGTAATAAACTTTATAAATAAGGAAATCAAATTCCCTTATGCCATTGAAAAATATTCAAGAAATGTTGAGATTACTATGTGTAGGGGAAAAACAAAACCAAACATTTATACTGAAGCAATGTTTGATCTATTTCGACCAAAAAAATGTTATGTTAAAAAATACAGAGCTTAACTTGTGTTCCCTTCCCTATCTTGCCTTAGATGTGGTCGATTGAACGGAATAAATCAATCTTCTGAAATGCCAAATATTACTTGAAGATATTTTTTTTCAATGTTGATTTCTCATTTTCAAGTAATACACATTTTGAGGGTAATGATATTTTGATCTACAGACATTGTTATATTTTACATGTCATCATAAAAATAATTATTCAAGATTTATTCCAGATTTTTTTATTAGTCATTTTATATTAGTACATATTTAAAATAGTAAATGATTGAACTATAAAGTAAACTTTTAAACAAAGGAAAAATTGCGCCAATCTTACATTAAACTGTTAAAAATAAAACAATCATTTTGTTAAATATTTTAGAAAAAAATCCTGTTTAATTCATATATATTATTTGTTTAAAATTCTGTTGAGAATTTAATAAATCTTTTATAAAAATTATTTCTGGATCCAATATTTCACAAAGGAAAGTGATGTTACTTTAAACTTAGTTTTATTAATAGCAATTTTATAACTACCGGCTCAAAAATAGATCTCAATTGTGTGAAAGCATAATTAATATTTTTTGCTATTTGCCTTACTGGTGCAGTTCATATTACAATGGCAGGTAAGAGGACATATTTCGAGAATCATCGCAAACAATTGTTCCCCACCTTGTACACTTCCCATTTTTATCTAAGTGTTTAAAAAAACTAAAATCAATTTTCAACAGTTGCGGCAAACCTTTTTCGACTAAAAAGTTGACATTAAATGAAACTGTATCTGTAACCAAATGTTGATGACATGATGGTGTTAATTGCCAATTTTTAATGTTATTATCTAATTAAAAATAAAAAGCTTCATTTATATATACATATATATGTGTGTGTGTGTGTGCTGCAATCTTTCGACGACATCGCAAATCCATATTGGCTGAGTGGTTATGTTTGTTGTATGCATGGAAATACTAAGTATCTCATTGTTTTTAAATAGATGTTAAGCAATTAAATAATTACAACAAAAAATTGGAAACTTTTTTGAAGAAATATAGTAAGTAAGAGCATTTATTTTGAAAGAAGATATGAAATTTAAAAAAAAGAACTGAAAGACAATTTTATGGCATCAATTTTTGTGTGCGTGTTGAAGTGGGGCTATTATCAAAGAGTTGTGGACTAAATAGTGCGACGAAATGTTCTGTTCTGAATAGGGACCATTTTACACAGTATCCAGACCACATCCTGTTTCAAATAATCAAAAAAAAAGTTGTTTAATAAAATTAAGAGGGTTCTTTCCCTTGAATTTTTTTTATATAGGAAAATAGCCTTTCCACCGTTTTTGTATCTTGAGATTCTTCAAACGGATTTAAAAAAATAACTAAAGAAAATGCCACAAGTTGGTCAAGCTGACTTATGTGTTAATGTTTCGAGGCAGCTCAATGAAATGGAGAAATATACATTATATTAAATAAAGTAAGGAAATGTTTATATATTATACAGTAAATTTAGATAGATACTTTTTTTCCCGTATGGAAAGAAAACAAAAATAAAGCTTGTTTTTATCTCTAGGCTAGGCATAGTTGTGTAATTATTAAGATTTTATTGATTAAAGAAAAAGTATAAAAGTTACAAAATATATCACAGATGTGAACATGAATTTAATAAAGAATGATTATGCATGACTATTGGAGATGTATGAGATATAATTTAGAAGTGATTGATATATAGTTGTATTGTTTAATGCAGACAGTCTTAACGGGGCAAGCCCTATACCTCCAGTGGTTATCCTCGTATTGTTGACCTGCCTTCAACCAGTCTGTGTGTTAGAACATCAGTGAAATACTCAAGTGTAGGTTTACTAGAAAAGCTGTTTTATTCCATAATGGTATTCATAAACAAATATCAGCTTATATATATTTTTTGTTTGTTTCGCTTTATGATGTAAGTAAAAAATTTGCCCAATAAAGTAAAACACCTTAATGTTTACTTATTCTTCCTTAAACACCTTTAAAACTACACGAGTTTGGTGTTTACTG
>CABFOV010000307.1:14622-55629 GCA_902141375.1 Timema poppense
TTTTTTTTTGGGGGGGGGGGGGGGGGAGGACATCCCACAATTGCTGGAAGCTAGAAGCTAGAAGCTAGAAAAAATTCTAAATGATAAACAGTTCTAGAAGCTCTCTGAAGTGGGGTTTTTTTCATGGTAAAATAACCCCTTATCTGCCGAAGGCTTGGAAATTTTTTAAATATTTAACACCTCTAGAAGCTCTCTCTAGTGCTTTTTATGGTAACACAGCCCCCTAATTTGTATTTGTCTTAATTTTGATATTGTTTGAACCATAAATAAAGAAATATATATTTTGTTTATAACATATCTCTGGGGTTTGAACCTTACCCCCCACCGCCCTATGGCCTTGTTGCAAGCTGAGACCAAGAAGGAGATGGAGCAGATATCAGCCAGAGGGAGAGTATTAAAGTGAACTGGTCAGAGCCGGGGAAACTTATTGGTGCTAATGATTGTGGGCTGACGAGCTGGCAGTAAAGGAGTTAAAAGATGTTTTTCAGATCTAATGTTGCTCAAATTCTAATGTTAGAAGTTAATTTGACTTATGCATGCCATGTGCTCTTTTTTCTCTTCAAAACGATGAGAACAAGGGATACTATTTTTGCATGAATTGGTAAGAGGGGTTGTGATCACTTTTTATTAATATTTTATTTTTTTGTCTGGTATTTTGGCAACTTATTTTATTTTTCATCATACAGGGTATGTGGTTTATTAATATTATACAAAATTCACCACGGATGCATGATACCCTTGGGTCAAGCCTGTATAGTACATCAACTTCTCAAATCAATCAGTGTTGTTAAAATATGTATTTTTATTTCAAGTATTAATTTTGCATTTATTTTCTCTCGTTCTCCTCTCAGATTGTGATCGCCAAAAAAATTAAACTTGATATTTTGATAAATTTGGACTTTTCATGACCCTCTGAAACAGAAAAGGTTGTTTTTCGCGATGCCGTTTGTCTCTCCCAGCCATTTTATCTATTGTGCTGATTAAAACTTGGTATATAGGGTTTTCATAGCGTTCCTCTAAGGGGTTTTTGGAATTGGATATCTAACCCTAGAAATATTACTGAAGGAGAGAAAAAAAAATCGATTTTCTCAAAACCTGCTCTAACAATTTTGATAAAATTTTGTATCCAGACACTGTTTAACATTACAAACAAAAATGACAATTCTGATTCTTCAATAAAAATGATTTTAAAGGTACTTTACATAAAGATAAATTTGGAATTTTGACCATATTTCTGTAACTCTTTGAAATAAGAAATAAATGATCATTGTAAAGTTGTAGTGCTATTAAAAATAAAAATCTTTCATTTGGAATATATTTTTATAAAACCAGCAGTTTTTGAACTATACGCAAGTATACATATATTTTATGGAGCTCATTGAAAACTGAAATTTTTTCAACCCAAAGTAAACTACCCTTAATTCAATGGTTGGATAACTAATTCCTCAAAGACCCTCTAGAAACCTCATGAAGACACTAAATACCATGTTTTAGCCCGCTAGCTGGACTGGTTTCTACTATAGGTTAATATAAAGATAGAGAACATCTCAAAAAACAAGTTTTGAGCTAAGTCGGTCAAGTAACATTAACATCCAGTAAAATCTCAAATTAGAGGTCTTTAAAAATCACAATACTTCCTCTATATTTTAGGAGGTTCTCACGAGACCGTAAAAATACAACACAATTGGAAAAAAAAGTCAATTTGAATTTTAGTTCTAGCTTAATCTTGTACTGTACCTATTTCCTGGTTAAGACGGCTGCCTCGGTCAGCTAGAAAGTATCAATTGCTGTCAAGCCACCCGGCTTAAAATACAATGGTCTGTGTTGGTTTATGGAACTAATTCTTTATTCTTTGTAGTTTATATTACCTTTTGTCCTTCATCTACAACAATCCTTTGTCATGTCAATAATAAAGACACCTGCTTCAATGATCGCATGGTCTAAGACGCTATTTTCCCAATAGACTAGACTGTTGGTGATGGGGATATTGAGGTTCGAATCTCGGTCGGGTGTGCTGGGGGTGGTTTTCCAAAGTGGTTTTTCACTCTTACGCTGTCGAATGCTGGTACATTTTCTCTTAATATAACCCTCTAAATCCATTAGCGTATGACTCGTACGGGTAGAAAATCTAGAGCCCTTTTTCATCAAGACTAGTCTCAATAACTTTGCAAATATGAGTAAAAAGTCGTTGAAAATGAGCTTATTTCACAATTTCACACGTTATATTAATAAAACTCAAAATATAGGGTTATTAAGGGAAAAGAGCCCTATTGGAATCTTTCGACTCTATATTGGAATGAATCATATTTTGAAATAATGCGTCATTAGTGCTGAACGTATGCGTGGAAATTTCTCACTTACAGAAACGACCCCCTTCAATCTGCCGTGAGATGAGAACTTCAAAAAGAGTGACTATGTTTATGAGTCGGTCTATGACTGTCCCGTCCACATAATCACATACTTGTTCAGCGGGTGTGACACCGGTCTTGCATGTCCACAACAGGAAGTGGGCAGTGCTGCACAGAATACCAACACCCGATTGGTTCCTTTTTTTACTTCAACAGCTGAACACAAAATACAACTCAGAGAAAATATATTTATTTAATATATACTTTGGAATGCAGTATTCTTCTATCAGTTTGTTTTTAAAATTTTATTTGAGGTATTTAACCAAAGAAGTAAAAAGGGGGAGTTGATGGCCCTTCACTATCTATGTGTACAAACTTATTGGTTTAGTAAAATTGTCTAGTAAATCCCCTCCTAAAACAATAAACTTCATACGCCCTTGTTTTTAACGTGCATTTTCTGAACTATATCATCACACGACTTATGAGCTAACTTAAATATAGAACAGGCACATCATCCAGCTCCCCTGCGATAAATCATCACTGTGAATGGGGGAACTTATTCACCAATGATATATTTCTCGGCCATGCCAAGGATCAAACCTGGACCCTTAACTCACTAAGAAGACTCGCTACCGACTGAGTTAAGGTGTCAGACTATCAAAATTACAAACTAACTTAACCCGAGGCAGCAACACTAAACGCTTCACTTTCTAAATTCAGCCAAGATCTTATGAGTATTTAAACTAAATTGATCACAAATACTAAATTATTTTTGGTCCTTAGCTAGACTATCTTCTATGACTATAGACATCAGGTTCACAATAAACTGGATCACGGGTCTAGATTCGAATCTCAGCCGGAAGTACCGTGAGTGGTTTTTTTATGTGTGAATTAATTTCATTCACTGCTGTAGAGGAAGTACAACTGTATAACAATGCGCTCATTTAAGTTGAGAGTGTATTATAATACGTATCTCATGTAGCTAGACAAGTGATTTAAACACATCTCATGTAGCTAGACAAGGGATTTAAACAATTCTCCTATAGCTCGAGAGGGCATTTATATCACATCTCAGTTAGCTAGAGAAAAATTTAAACATATCTTAGTTAGCTAGAGAAATGATTTAAAACACATCTCATGTAGCTAGACACGTGATTTAAAACACATCTCATGAAGCTAGAGAAGTGATTTAAACACATCTCAGCTAGTTATAGATGAATTTAAGTATATATATCTTAGATAGTTTGAGAGAGCTACTAAACGAGTTCATCTTGATTAAATGTAGAGTAATTTAAGCTAATCGAAAGCTGAAGTCATGTTTGAGTGCCCCTTGGCATGAAATGAGGGAGTACAAGTGCCAAGACGTAGCGGACGACTCTACTCTCAACTTGACTCGTATTCATTACAGTGTTGAAGCTTGAGGTCAACAGCCGCGCGTGAGACGATCGATTGACGGGGAGACACTGGGCCTAGCTTCGAGCCCCGGGGCGTCGTCAGGGGGTAGGAGTGGGGTGGGGGGAAATCTCGTTACTCACACGATATCGTCAACTACACCCCCACAAGGCAATGTAACACTCTTAGCCTGCCACAAGGGAAATTGCGCCTTATCAACGGGAGCTTGTAGACCGTGAATAAACTTATTCATTCAACGATAGGCCCAATTCAGTTCAAAACGAGTAGTTTAAAAATAATAAAAATAAGCTATACGATTCATTCATCCTGAAGGTTATCAGTCTCACCTTTGCTGACTACACCATGACTATCTTATGAGCTGCGCCATAGTGGAAACAAGCAAGGTAGCAAGCACTCTTACCTTGGCTGGTGACACTATGGGATATGGCCCTATCTTATAAGCTGCGCCATAGTGGAACCAAGTAAGGTAAGCTTTCTACCTCTCAGGGTGAATGTAAATACGGTACTCGCCCATACTCTTGTAGTTCGTAACACAAATTTAAGAAATCGTTTATTAGTAAACTACCCTCAAATATTGATCATTTTTATAAAAACAAACAAACTTTCTTATTGATCATGTGTAACACTTCTCAGATACAAATTTTGAACAAAAATGTTAGAAACTTTTTCAAAAAATTTCAAAATGTCCAAACTTTGTCATTTGTAAACTATCTTTAAATTAATTTGTCTTCATTAAAACAAGTAGGCTATACAGTGACCCACTTTAGTGATCAAACGGTCTTAGGAATCACGTTCGCAATAGACTGGGACTGCCGATGACGGGGAGATTGAGGTTCGAATCTTGGTCGGGTGTACTGAGGGTGATTTTTCCTAAATGGTTATTTTACGCTCTCCCTCTCCTCGCAGAATGCAGATACACTTATTCTAAATTCAACCTTCCTCATCCTTAACACATTAGCCTAATTAGTTAATGAGCGTATAATTCGGACGGATAGTAAGACGTGGTGCTAAAAATAACTCATACAGATTCCCTAGCCATATCCATTATTAACAAAATTGTTAAAGCCATTTTTGAAATATTTCTTATTTAAAAACTATATTAACCGACACTAGACTCGTTCTAATTTTAAATTAAAAATTAAAATCACGATCGAGCTATCCTCGAGCTATGACTATTATAACTAAATATCAAGTGTTTGAATTAAATTCCTCAAACCATTTCGGCTGAGACCTTAATAATTACAGACGGACAAACATAATTTCGATTTATTTATTATTTATTTTTAGTTCGGGGTTACATAAAATATAGAAGATTCATTATAATCTCAAGGTTGAATATTTTTCACGATATCAATGCTTCCTCTATGTGAGAATGTACACATTTTGTATATCGCTTATAAACTATTCTAGTTCAAATTTTAACCGACAGAGTATCAAACTATCACCCCAGTTTTAGGTTAACTATATAAGTCTTGTACTGATAGCTATTCGTGCTTAGATAATAATTATTACAAATATTAACTAGCTCACCTTTCACGCATGACTTACCGTATTTATATATCAAGTCGTGTAATCTTAGTTTGTTACTTTTAATAGATGTTATCAATACCTATAAAATAATAATATCCAGGGCTCGGACTTTTGTGCTATAAAAAACTATCAAAACATTAACTAAAATATTATAAAAAAATACTTCTGATAAAAAAAAATGTTTAAAGACTCGTAATGAATGCACACGACTAAATCGAACATGCAAGAGTGTAGAAAGCTAAATTTCTAGGAGAGGTTCGCTAGAAAAAAGTTACCATAACATTCATTACTAGTTACTAGACTTATATAAGGACCCCCCTACCATAGGGGTCCATAAAATTCCATGGGGGGAAGACCATTTTGGACCATTTCCCCCTTTTTATACGTCCTTGCGAACACGCACTTAACAAATGTAAAATGCAATAAAAAGCCATTAACAACAAAACTCTTGCATTATGCTAAATCTTATATATAAAATTCTCGTGTCACAATGTTCGTTCCCGTACTCCTCCGAAACGGCTTGACCGATTCTCATAAAATTTTGTGAGCATATTGAGTAGGTCTGAGAATCGGCCAACATCTATTTTTCATACCCCTTAGTGATAAGGGTTGTCCACCCTTAACATTTTTCTATAATTTTTAGACATTTTTTTAATATCTTTATTTTTTTTATTATGTCGCATTAAAAAATACATACAACCCTAAATTTTTACCCTTTTATCACCAACCCCTATTTTTTAATAGCCATTTTAGTAATTTAATCATTTTTCATCCCCGGTCGATAACTGATCAATCGTCATGTGCCAATTCAATTCAAACGTATTCAGTTTCCGATTAGATTGGCATTTGCAATGACTATCAACAAATCCCAAGGTCAAACGATGTCTATTTGTGGCTTAGATTTGAGAACACCATGTTTTTCACACGGACAATTATACGTGGCATGCTCTCGAGTGGGTAAACCATCCAGTTTGTTTGTGTTAGCTAAAGATGGACTAACAAAAAATATTGTTCACGCTATGGCATTAAGAGATTGATATTGTTTGTTAGTGTTACTGTCGTAATTGATTAATTAATGATATATAATTTTAAGGAATAAATTATAATAACTTAAAAATAATGTTTGCCTTTTGTTATTTTTATATTCCCTCATCGTTCACAGCGCTCCATGCCTATTTCACGCATATACCACATTCTTACACACTTACAATAAGTAAGCTATTTTTTGTCTACACTAGAAATTACTTAAAAACTATTTATATGGCAAAACAACGTTTGCCGGGTCAGCTAGTATAATATAATATTTACAAATATCTCCTTCAGAAGTAATAGCTATCCCCTATCAGCACACCCCTCTCCAGACTAGTTGCAGTCTCGCCAGGAATATATATTTTACAACCAAACAAGCAAAGAGGATACAAAGTTGTTTATTATTCTATTTATTTGAAGTATGTAAAGTGCACTTTAAGAACAACTGATTATATCAGCACTCGAGTATTTCTATGAACTAGAGCGAAAGGGCCCACCAATTTTGCTGGAAAATGTATTTTCGGGTTCTCATACCACAGTCGACATGGGACCGACAGTTTTAATCCTCCCCAGAAGAAAGTTGTGTTACGGATTTTTATCACTCAAGAAAAATCCGTCAGCCCCGGCTGGGTTTGAACCCATGTACATACATCGGGTTCTGAGGCGATCACTTTACCCCAAGACCACCGAGGTTGAGAGGAAGTAAAAGTTAATTGACTGTGTCTGGAAAAAGTAATATATCTATAAAATATCGACGATACCTATTAAAAATATACATATTCAACATACATGGCTAAAACTGATTCAAAAATTACTAAACAATTTTGCAAATCAAGAAAATACTATCTAAAAATCCAAAATGACAAAAAAACGTCCAAAGAATGACACATAAAATAAGTTTCCAAAACTAGAGGTCCATGAACAGAATGTATGTAGCCTACACATGAGCATTGTCTATGATGTAGAAAACAAAAAGAGAAAGATAACAAATGTCAATGTCATCAAAATCCGGGCCCTGTTGATGACATAGTCAAATGTTGACAATATTGATCGCACCCCTTTCGGTGGCCGCATGGTCTAAGGTGCTACTCTCGAGTTAGAATCTCGGTCGGGTGTAGTACCGAGGGTGGATTTTCCAAAGCGGTTTTCCCCATTCTTCCTCCATACAAATGCGGGTGCACTTAATCTCAATATAACCTTTCTCATACCTAAAACCTTTCTCATACCTAAAACCATTAGCGTAATTAGTACACAGGTGTATAATCCGAAAGTGTAGTAAGACGCGGTCCTGAAAAACAAAATGTTGACCGCAATAAAATAATGTGTTTGTATTCGCTACATGTTTCTTGCTACCAGAATTGTACTCTGCCGACCTTGTGGAACATTCTGTAGCTAAGGACGCTTCATTGACGGAATGTAATTATGAACATTGGCATTCATCTCTCTCGACCGCACGTCCTCCCCTTCCCCCCGCGCCTGGTCCAATTCTTCAAGATGTCATCCATACTAGACAGAATAGCGAGGGTGAGGGGGGGGAGGGGGGGGGAAGGTTCAATCTAAGGGCTTTACGACCACAAGCGGAAGTCAATAGAGGACATCTAACGAGATACTGCAAGGACGGGTCGTATAACAACTGCTACCATTAACATTTTAAGGTCGGAAAGAGTAGAGGGGTGTCCAATTGAATTATTTGAGTAAATGTCTGAGAAGAATGAGGTCAAAATGTCAACACTTTTTCCAGTGTTACAAATAATTTAAATATAATACAATAATAAAAATAAGACTAAGATGTGATGTTATCACGTATACTCTGTTTCTACATTAAAATAGCTCAACAAGCGCACAGATATTTCTTTTTATCTCACGAAATTATTTAATAAAAGTTTGAACTTTAAATATTCAAGAATATCTTTATGTTTACGGTAGGTCTTGCTTAGTGAAACCGCCAAAATTTGCGTTTAATTATCAAAGGATTATTATTTTTAAAAAAACAATGAAGATTTGAGAAAATACATTTGGAATATGGGGCTACGCCCCTCTACCCTTACTTAAAATCCTATTTTGAACTCTTATTTGATGTAACAATCTTAAGATTATTAATAATACGAATGTTTACAAGTTGAAGACTTTGTTGAAATATGGTTAAATTCATCACTAATAAGAAATAATTAGAGAATATTGTGATGTTTTAAATTATATTTTATTATATTTTTCGGACAAACAAAATAAGTCTTCTTTTGCGCGCTTCTAATTGCCTTGAACCAATAGTGTCTAAGCTATGCCTCATTGGCTAAGTGCAACCAATGATGGCTCGGTTCGGAGCTTCTCTCTCTCTCTTTCTCCTCCCCCTTACTCTATGCACCCCACTCCACTCTTTTTAGGTTGACAGAAGCCATTTGGAAGCAGGTAGCAGCTGTGAGAACATGGCGTCTTTGAAGTTTACTCACGCTGTTGTGTGTCGTATTCCGCTCTCTTTTCGGACGAGGGGTGAAATCGAACTGGAAGAGGCTAAAAGACAACACGAGGCTTACGTCCGTCTACTAAGGGAGCTGGGTTTGGATGTAATCGAGCTGCCACCGGATGAAACGTTACCTGAATGTATGTTTGTTGAGGATACTGCTATAGTTTGCAACGGATTGGCGCTAATCACTCGTCCTGGTGCTCAGAACAGGGCGAAGGAGGTAAGTGTTTGTGCAACAATACATAAAGTTGTTTCAAAATTATAATGGTGTTTTACTAACCATATTTCCACTGTCATTAATGTAAATGCGTTAATTAGTAGGCTAGGGTCCATCGAATGTGGGTCACCGGGACTATAATTTAACAGAGCTTCAACGCGCACGCCTGCTTTTTAAAAATAATAATTCTATCCTATATTCAAAATTAATTCCAATAAGCAAATGCTTTCTCAGTAATCCGACCCAACCGTGCGGTCGCAGGTAGCCCTTTGTCGTCTTGAGTAACGGAGCTTAATTAGATTCAGACCATGAGAACATAAACTTGTTTACGTTTGAAAGTTAAAGCGTCGGCAGCTCGGAAATGACATCACCTTTATTGCCAAACTGTGATGTCATTAGTCTATTATTGGCACTAGAGCACTTCTGTAGTGATGTCATTACCGTTTGTGAGCATGGTGGTTTGATTATTGAGCAGTATTGTTGTATTGGTTTTACTTTTTGTATTTTTTTTTTAAGAATAGAGAGTAGTATAGACTCAATAATTATTCTATGTGGCTGCTTTACGATTGCATCTAGGCCTATATCTCTTCAAAAGGACCACAGCCTCATTAATTAACTAACACTTTTAAAGATAATGTGCAATATAATTTATGGGAGTTTCTGAGGCCCAACAAAATGTATTATTATAGGCCTANTTGTTTTAAAATTGTGTAAAAGGAAGAAAAAACATGTATAAAAAGAAAATATATTCAGGAACTTGTTAAAATCTTAACAAAAAAACCACACAGTTTTTACTTACTTTAACTTAAATTGTTACAGTTTAAGCTTGATGTATTCATTTAAAAATGAAATCCATTCTTCTTATTTTAATTTGCGAAAAAAAGTCCAATAATTTTCTCCTTGATCTCTGGATGACAACTGAGGAAATTTTTCTCCATTGAAAGTACTGCAAGCGCATTTAGTCTTTCTTAATTCATAGTGCTTCTTAATATTTTTTTTATTCTTTTCAATGTTGAAAAGCAGCGCTCTGCCTCTGATATAGTCATGGGAATTTTCAAGAGGATTTGTATCAGTTTCGTAATTTCACTAAAAAAATCATCTAGATTATTTTCCAAGATAAATTTAAGCACAACACATGCTGAGTAAAAAAAAAACTTCCACCATCGCACCAGAGCTGGCAGCACAACAGTGCTCTCTCTACCTGGCAGTCCCGCCTTCCTCTCCATCCCCTCCTATGTGTGCATGCGCACAACAAACACCACATTGCTGGCACTGTGGAGTGCACAGTTCCATACAGAGATTTATGTATCTTTTTAATAAACTCGGCCATGGCTACTGAAGTACTGACATTAAGCTTAAGGAATATATAATGTATTACAAAAATAAAGAAAAAATTAAAGAAAAAAGGACTCATTATATTAAATGTTATTGATAATATCAAGTGGAAATAGGGGGTGCTGCAGTTCCACAATGCCTATACACGAGCCGCCACTGACAATTATTATAATGTACCTAATATACATTAAAGACAAAAATATATATAGTATATTTAAAAGACCAGTAATTTAATTTTATAATAAACTTTCGGCTTAGGCGTTAGGCCTATGCACTCAAATAATTATATGGTCTACTAATTATTATATCTATTATAATTTATATAACAAATTGAATATCTTGATTTTATATTTTATTTTTGAACGTTTTTGTAAAATTAATTGGATTGGGCTTAAGTAGGCTATCTTAAAGTAGCCCTTTATTTTATGAATACACATTTTAAATTAAGGTTTGTTGGTGAGGAGTAAATATACTTCCATGAAAAATTAAAACCAATTCCTACCGTAAACTTGAAGTAGCCTACACATAAAATAAGGGCCAAATAATGAAACGAGCTTCATACTCAAGCAATGATGCTTTCAAACCCAGTAGGCCTAATAAAAATAAATGTACAACACTTTGAATTTTAATGTTTAGGTGGAAACTATTCGTGCGGTTCTTAAGAAAGAATTGGATCTACCCATCGTGGAAATTGGAGATGAATCTGCGAAGTTGGACGGAGGAGATGTACTTTTCACAGGTAAATTCCACACCTTTAATACTTGGGGATAGGGTGAGATTAACATTTGGTACAAATACAGATGTGTGTTGGGATGAGTCCATACATGTCCATCATAGACTCATGCCCTCAAATGTAAGTGGATAGTGTACAGACCTTAAGTACAGGAAAATTCCTGTAAAGCTCAATGATAGAGCATTGGACCGCCAAACCAAAGTTCATTTCTTGTGTCCAGATGTCATTTATTTCCCTAGTTAAATTTAGTATTTTGGTTAGGCGCAAATCTAGGTTTCAATTTTTGGAGGTGCCAAACTCATTTAACTTAAACACTTAAACAACGTTGTATAAAAATGTTGGTTTTTGGTTAGTAAATGGACATGTGTACGACACCTGCCTAGACCAGAATGGAATGGGCTAGTTTCATATGCGAAACTGGCCCACTCCTTTTGAGTATAGGTAGGTGTCGTCTTGTATTTAGTATTGCGCTGCACTTGAGGCAAACTAGGTTTGACTATGAACTCGTCCTAAGTCTCCCCAAACCTTCTATTAGACAGTTAAAAGAAATAAATATCAAACATTTATACGTTAAAGTTTAAAAACTCCCAAATCAATACAACTGACAAAAGTGCTTCCTGAATGGATATTATTGTTCTAATTCCCTTGCCCTATTGAAGCTAACTACATTTTGTAGTCAGTTAAATTTATTGTAGCTGTCATCATTGCTTTCAGATTCCCACCCCTCTTTCTCTACTCCAGGGGCACTACTATTAACCCCAAGAAGAAGATAGTTGAGCAACAAGTTGCTAAATACTGCTGTCAAGTGGTTGCGACAGGGGGGTAGAGGGCTAGTATTTTTTCTTAAATGCTGGTAGTACTGTAATTGTATAAGTAATCTGAAATTAATTAACGTTTCCTGTCTGGACACTAGAGCCTTGGCTTTATAATAAACATTATTGTTGGCTACGTTTGGTTTGTGTATTGTGCACGCTCAAAAATTTGAAAATTATTTAGTTTCAATCTAGTTTTTAAAACAGAAGGAGAAGAACTGATATATACATCTTATTAGGAGTACCAGGATAAAATTTGTCTGGTCGTGTATATAAAAATTGGTGATAAATGGTCCGACACCTTAGCTCAGTCAGTAGTGTGTCTGTCTATAGAGCTAAGGATCCCGGGTTCAATTCTTGGATGACTGAAAAATGTATCATTGGGATAATTTGGGCTTGCCCTTTTACAGTGTTGAATTGACAGCTGGGGGCTGGATGTTGTGTCTTCTCTAGATTTAAACTGGTTTATCAATTGTTTTCTGGTATAATTGGTCAGTTCAGAAAGTGCATGTTAAATTCCTCAAATAAATTTAAAAAAAAATTGTAATAAATAATATTATATTAAATTATTTAAAAATGAGGTGGCCCAATGGTTAAATAATTTTATAGTAAAGGAAATTGAAAAAACTAAAGAAAAAGGAAAAATAAACTATTAAGAGTAAATTTCATGAAGAAAACCCACCTAGGGAAAGAGGAAATAAGTGGGAAGAAAGGAAGAAGATGTCACCTTTGTGCAATCGATTCTTCCCACATTTTTCCTCTTTCCCTAGGTGGGCTTTCTTCAGTAAATTTACTCTTAGTAGTTTATTTTTCCCTTTTCTTTAGTTTTATTAATTTCATTTATTATAAAAATATAATATTAAATTATAATATCTGCTTACCTGTTGGTTAGAGCTAATATTTAATATAAGGCGGCTTTATCCAGTCTCCCCCTTCTTCATAAAGTTAGCTACACCACTGTATGTACAGCAAAGATTTCAATAATTCACATACAATATTAAAATAATATACAACTCAATAATAGATGTAATTTAATGTCTCACAACTTGCTATATTTTGATTTTTTTTTAAATTGTCAAATTTTGAACAATGGAGGCAGAGCCTCAGGAACCTGTTTTTTTTCCTTCCATTTGGCTCCAGACTTAAGATCACTTTTTATCTAGGAGTTTTTATAAAATAGGGGAGATCAATGCTCCTTATATAACTATTATTTTCAATATTAATTAGTTGTATGATTACATAGTTGGTAAATTTGATTACATTCAGGACTGCCACAACCCTGGAAAATAAGGGGAAAATATAATTTCACAACAACAAAAAACTGATTAAAAAATGGAATATTTTGTGAGTTTGGAACACAAGTACAATCTTTAAATAAATTTGTACTGATGGCATTGATTCAAACACATGTCTTTACCCCTTCTCTCCGACTGGATATATTTGAGTTGTGTAGAAAATGCATATATATCCTTATAAAGATCAAATAATCTCATTACAAACACCAATGGGGTGAATTCACACGTAAATTGGATGAAATATGAAATTTTATTCCTCTAAACTTAAATCACAGTTGTCTGGAAGGTTGAGAATTTCTTCTGGGAAAAATGAAAAATAGGACTGGGAATTTTGTAATAAAAAATATTAGCAACCCTGATTTGGTAAATTTGATAAATGTGATCACAATTAAATGTTGTCTTCTGAACTACTGCACTCCTCGTTGTCACATATCGGCACTGACAAAACAATCCAAGTAGATGAAAGTAACTTGTGTTCCAGGTCGAGAGTTCTTCGTAGGGTTGTCAGAATGGACAAATGAGGCGGGCGCGAGAGCTGTGGCTGCGGCATTCCCCGAGTTTCCATGCACACCGGTCAAGGTGAGACCTTGTGTAGACCCCGAAGAAAGTCTCGACTTAGAGACCATTCAGGTGAGGTGCATGGTGAGCAGATAAAAACAAGACAACTCGGCACGCTCTGCAGTTTGGATTTGGTACTCGCTCGAGGGATCGAGTGTTTCTAGGCGAGCAAATATTGAACTGTTTGGGGACCATAGATATTCTTAGCCTGTTTTCTTATAACTATTACCCACGTTGGTGGTCTAATGCATCGCTCTTATGTCAGACTGAATTGTGGATCACTAGGAGATACAAGGTTTGGATACCGGTCAAGTGTACTTAGGGTGTTTTCTCCCCTCTACACAGATGCAGGTACATTTACACTAAATGTTGATCTTATCCTTATTCTGTTAACATTATTGATGTGTGCGTGTGTGGCACAAATGAGTACTGAGACAGTGGAAAAAATCTTTTAGGTAGGTATTAACAATAAACTTAAAATAATATAAACTTTAATCATTTTACTCTTATCAAAATACCAGGGCTGTGGAGTCGGAAACAATTTTGGGGGGAGCCAAGAGTCGATAGAAATGTACCGTCTCCAAATACGACTTAGAAATTAAAAATTAAAACGTTATTTTATACTTTATTATTATTATTATTATTATTTAGGACCAAAATTTCTAATTTGGAGTGACCAATTTATTTAAATATAAATTCACAATGTGTAAGTTTGCTTCCCATGAAGTAATCTGTATTGGATAATTTTACTGTGGTCAAATTGTTATTACTATTTAATTTACTTTAGCCATTTATGAAAGAGTCAGAGCCAGACAATAGAAAAATAGAGGAGTAAAGTGTTGAAGGTTTGGCATACCGACTCCATAGCCCTCCAAAATATGGTCCAATGGGCTTTCAGAATATACATTATTTTTTGCAGCCAAAATTGATAACATTTTATTAAGATATGAATCAAATTCTATATTTCTTGAAAATTCAAATCTTTAATTTTCTTTTAAATCTCGAATCCAAATTCGAATACTCAAATCTTTAATTACTTTACTTAAAGTGAAAATTTAGATTGAATTTTATTAAAAAAAACTTGTTGGGTCGGTGCCACCGACAAATGATATTTTGTTTGTAATGTTTATTAAATCATAAACAACAAAGAGAATACTTTTTTAGTAAATTAATTTTTTTAATAGTCACAATTTTATCCTTTTATTTAAGATTTTGTTACTCTCCCAACTACACACGTTTATATCATTCCTTTTACCCATTGCTTAAATTTTTTATTTCAAGTCAAGTCCTTTAAAATTGTATCCAAGACACTTTTTTGAGATTTCTATAAACCTCGAGTCTCTCAAATACCATAGGAATAAAGCGTCATTTTTCTAATTTTATTAACTCTATTATTATTGTTATTGTGACAGTTGCAAATCACATGACTTGACATATGAATGTATGAAAGTAGATCTAGTAACGTTCCGATATAAATTGGTGGACTGTAGCTCTAGATTATAAACAATAGAGTGTTCTTCATGAAGTGGTTTCTCACACAATATAAACTTTGAATAATGTGTTTACAGTACACTTATCTAAAATCACACTTTGGTTCAAACTTTAATGCAATTTGAAAATATCCGTATCTGGGTTAATAAGCACCTGAAAAACAGGGTAAACTTGGGAACTTTGTATTTCAGGGAGGAATAAGGTGAATTTTAAAAAGTTAGAGAAATTTTCATTTACAGCAGACTCTATTATCCAAGGTGATATGGGAAAAAGTTGGCCTATATCAAAAAACATCGATGCGCTTTTTCTCAAACGTAAGCATTAATCAAATATCCCAGAATAATATTAAGTCATTATTTTTTGTTACAAAAAGATGTTGTCACTCCCATTGGTGACATGTTTGCAAACTCACCAGTAGTCATTTGCAAAATTATGTTAACATTTAATGTTAAATTCTTTATCCACACGTTAGGTTTTACTGGCTTATACATCACCGGACAGTTAAGATCCTAGCGTATATGGCGGTCTTCCAAGTGAAATTTGATTAGATAATTAAAAATCACCGCCCTGGTTAATCTGACCTTGGATAATTGATAATATACTGCATTTATGTGTCAATTTTTATCATTTAAAGAAATACAAGTACTTGGTAATATAAGTTTCAAGCAAGAAAGACTACTTGACCTCGGGATTTATTCATTTTGGCTTATTTTTACAAACCGTGTTAACTAAATGTCAAGCATTGAATAGCAAACTTTGGGAATTTGATTTTTTATTTGTAGATCTATATTACAAAACAGCAGGAAAAAAATTACATGTTTTAGTCTAGAAAATCTGGACAAATCAAGGGATTTCATAACTTACAAAACATATTAACCCTATCATATAATTTGGCGTTGTATGCTTATTTTACCTAAAACTAAATATTGCGCACCTTTATTTATTTTTAAAGCACAATAACCAATGGCTTGAATAAGTGGATATGCACTAGATATGACCATCCTACGTGCACAATCATTATTAGAAAAATGCCAAACAATTTAACTCTCATTGATGTTTCCATGTAAGATTATTTGGTTACTTTGAAACCATCTTTACTATTTGTTTGACCAATTATTCTAGCCATGTTGAAACTCTAGCTTCCCCTATTGCATTGGTGATTTAATGGACTGGGGACTGGGTGATGTATCTGTTCTACAATTCATTTAGTCTGTAAGTCATGTTTTGATGTAACAGGTTTACCAGAGTTAGGGAAATTATGTAAAACATAGAAAAGTTAGGGAATTTAAGACTGCCAAGAAAATTGAGGGAATTTTGTAGCCGATCAGGGAATATTTGGTTACCTTGGGTAGGAAAATGTCTCAATTGTTTCCCATTTAACAATATTTTTATCATCATATACATATATTTATTTTTGAGTGCATTTAAAAAATAATCCATAACAAATTGATTATTTTGACTTTCTTAAGACATCTGGATATGTAGATCTCAATTTGGGTTTAGTCAGGGAAAAGTCAGAACATTTTATTTCTGAGATTTTGTGGCTACCCTTTATAATTAGTAGGCTCTATTAAATACTCCAAATAAATAAAAATAAATGCACTTTTTTTTACACTAAGTTGTACTTAATTAGTAAAATATTTAAATAACTTTAAAAGAGTGAGAGTAACTTTCAGTGCTTTTAAACATCTTTTGTGAGGATAACCCAAGAAATTCTAGACTGGGATGGTGTTGGCGTATCAACACCTTTCTTTTGTTAATGTTTTTTCCTCGGGTATGTGAACATTTGGATAGTTGTTGTGGAAGAATCGCATGTATTCTTACTACCAGCTCTTTCTTAATCTTTCATCGCATTCTCTTTTGTGTTGCATGGTCTTGTCACATGTTCTTTTCCCTGTTGTATATGCATACTGATAAGTTTTAATTTGCCCTATGTAATGTTAAACATTTTAGCTCAGTCAATAATGTGTCTATCTACTGAACTAAGCCTCTTGGATTCGATTCCCGCCATGACCAAAAAATTTGTCATTGATGAATTCGGGGTTCCTTCTTTACTCAGGGGGAATTAATGGACAGGTGACTTGGTGTTGTGTATGTCATATATTTAAGTTATTTTGTAAGTTGCGTGCTAATATGTCAGTTCAAAAAGTGCATGTTAAATACCCCAAAATATTACTATCTAGTATTAAATCTTATGGTAAATTATTATTTTTTTAAAATCTAAAGTTTGATGAGAAAATTCATTTATATATAACTGTTGAATGTTGTCTGTCTTCCTTCGAGTGACCAAATTTAAACTTGCAGAGTCTGGGTGTTTTTGTCTGATGAACGTTGATTCACAAATCCTGCACTTGTAGTTCGAGCGGTGACGCACATAACCAGAAGACGCATGGAGTGATACCACATATCATATAAATTGAGAGTTGATGTGAACAAAACTTGGTTTGGCTCTGATTTACTTCACTACCAGATAGATACCACGACCATGGTGGTTAAATCACCTTAGTATATTACTACTTAATAGTACTATTTAACTTGTAAAATAAAACTAAAATAGTTTAATGTTCAAGAACACAAGTCTGTGCTTTATTTAAAATGTTCTGCTGGAATAGTTTATTAATATATTAGAAATTAATGAGTATTAATAAATATGTTCAAGCCAGCAAACTTAGCTGTGTCACTTTACTCCAACCTTACTAGTTTTAGTCTCCAGATGAATACATTAGGAGTGATTTCTCCTTTATTCCCTCTACCCCATAATTGTGATTTTCAGCCCCATTGCAGGAGAATGTTGGTGCATTTTGTCTCACTCTTAAACTTTCACCTATAGCTAGAGTAATTATTAAGATGCTAATAGAATGCAAATTGTTGCTAAAGCTTACTGATTTCAATAAAAGTGTTTGGTTGATGCCACAGGGAAGTAGTTTATATCAATTATCAATGAGAGAGGTTGAGTCCTTCAACACAGGGATCGCTACATGCAGTCCCCAAGTGACAACTTCATTATCAGGTAGACATTTTAAAAAAAACTCATTTTAAAGATGGTTTTACAAGAGAACAAACACAATTTTTTTCTTTTAGCATAATTAAACCCTCTTTCACAAAGCTAGGTTCAGGTAGTGGCCCCACTCCCTTCCCACAAACCAACCGCCCCACCCCCTCGCTCTAACCCCCAAATGATCTTATTCAAACTTGAAAACTAGACTACAATGTGTTTTTTTTGTTCAAGCGAATGTTTGCAAATTGTTTATTTTTTAACAATCTTCAAATAGTCAACTAGCTACTTGTCTGAAAACGTTTGTTCATTGAAAGGGGGTGAGTTGGAGGGAGGGTGTTCAGACCACCACCTCTTTACAAGGAACAGTTTGAACGTGAATTGTTTCACTTGGAAGTGTTGCTATCACTGAGAACTGTAACTAGCACTCCCCAATGTCCAAGGACTCAACCTGGCTATAGGAGCAGTGAAACTCTCGTAAAGGCAGATTATCTGGTTTTGACCTGATTTGTGACTTTTGGTCCTACAGTAAAAACTTACTTAAACCTCATCCCCTAAAATATTATTAGTGCTAGAGACAGTTCGAATCAAACACTTTTCAAGTCCAAGTGACAAATTAAAATCTCAATTTTATCTACAAATTCCAAATCCAGGGCCGCATTTACCATGTACAATGGGAGTTCAGGAAGTGGGGTGGTTCCTATTTACCTTCTACACTGAATTTATATAAGCGAGTGTGAAAGAGCCTACCGATTTTAACGGGAAAGTTATTTATTGACATGGGACCGACAGATTTACTTCCCCTTTAAAGGATGTTGTGCTATGGATTTTTATCACTCAAGAAAAATCTGTCGACCCCTTCAAAAATCTCAACTCTAATCATACACATACTTCTAATAAGCTTTTTTTTAGCACTACATATTATTACCTGTTCAGGCTATACCCTAATGGACTAATTCCGATCATGGTTT
The DNA here is from genome assembly GCA_902141375.1 of Timema poppense. NCBI lineage: Eukaryota > Metazoa > Arthropoda > Insecta > Phasmatodea > Timematidae > Timema > Timema poppense. The sequence continues at coordinate 33,811 of CABFOV010000307.1, forward strand.
TAGGGATTAGGAAGGTTATATTGAGAGGATGTATACCCGCATTTGTGTGAAGAGAGAGGGAAAACCACCATCAATACACCCGACCGAGATTCAAACCTTGATCTCCCTATCATCGGCAGTCTAGGCTACTGTTAAAGCAGCGCCTTAGACCACACGGCGAACGAAGCCGGTTCTACTATGATTACATTTCTTAATAGCTCATTCTAATGTATACAGAATCAAAGTTGCATTTCACTCTTTAACAAAGTTTTTTTTTTACCCACTTTGATGGTCGAAATATCTTAAAGCTTCACACTCGCTATGGACTGGATTGATGATGACAAGGAGGCCAAGGTTCAGATCACAGTAATATGTACTGTGAATGGTTTTTCCTGAACTGTTTTCCACTCTGCCTCCATGCACGTGTGAGAACACGTCCTCTTTATTCAACTTTCCTCATCCCTAACACATCAGTCTAATTAGTATGATTACATATACCCAAACAAGAAGTGAGATGTGCTGACAAAAAACAACAGTGTTGGTACGCTTTATTTGTTTTGGGTCTGGCAGTTTTGTAAAAGGTAAAAATTGTCCTTATGGATCATTTTCTACAACTGAATTCAACCACTTTGGAGTTTGTTTACATCACTCTGAACTTAACCTGAATGTGCTTTAAAAATACAAAAATGCACTTAGACACCATGCATGTCACTTGTCTGCCCTCGTTATAGACATGTTATGAAGTTGATAACTGTTTGTACAAAAACTGAGTGTAATGTTTCATGGTGTTTTGATATTCTTTAAATGTATACCATCATTTCTAGTATTAATGTGATTGGTACATTTTTCACTTTAAGTTTTATACATTAAAAAAACACACTGCATTATGCAGAACCATGGACTTCCTGTATGTAATGTTCATATTTTAAGGTGTTAAACCATAGGCGCCGACTCGTAAAAAAAACATTGGGGGTGCTCTATAAAACAGGATGTGGGGTTGGTATAACATTTGAAAACTTTCAAGCGCCATATTAAAAAAATGGCCAAAATTAAGGTGCAATTTTTTAGTTTCATTGTATGGTTGGTAAAATAAAATAAAAATAACTCAAATAAAAGAAAATAAATATGCACAACACAAAAATAATACGATATTGTCACTAACCAAACTTAAATGGAAACATGTTGACAAATGCCAGATTGTCGTTTCACGAGTGGTGAGTGCTACCAACTTAATCACGCTTGCTTACATATCAGATGGCAGGACCTGCCATTTGATACACTAGAATACACTGTTCTTAAAGCAAACCTATTTCCAAGATAAAACCAGTGCCGTAATATTAAGGTTTTAAAAAGGCTGAAATATTGAGGGTGCTAGGTACACCTGAATTTTTTTTGTGGGTGCTTAATATGCAAAGCATCCTCGCATTTGGCATTTATGGATGAAACTTGTATTAAAATTAATAAAATTTATGTTTAATCCCCTATAATTGGTCTATATAACAAGATATACATATAGACAAAGCATGCTAATGTTCATCAAATCACTTGTTTTCTTTTAGTACGACACCTTGTCTCGGTAGATAGTGTTTCTGGGTCCCAAGGTTTGATTCCTGGCGTGGTTGAAAAATGTATAGTTTTTAAAATGTGGGTTTATCCTTTCACAGTGATGAATTAACGACCAGGGGACTAGGTATTGTGTGTGTGTACTAGATTTAAGTTGATTTATAAGTTGTGTATTGATATAGGGAGTTGGTCTTGTCAGTTAAGAAAGTTTACATCAAATAACCCTAACAAAAAAAAGTTTTCTTTCATTGAAACAATCAAATAGGCCCAGGTGGTCTACATACGCTTCAATGGCCGAATGATCTAAGGCGTTATTCTCATGTTGAATTGGCCTGCTGATGACAGGGAGATCGAGGTTCAAATCCTGGTTGGGTATACTGAGGGTAGTTTTTACCATATGGTTTTCCACTCTCCTTCTACACAAATGCGGCTAGATTACTTCTAAAATGCTTCCTTCCTCGTCCCTACTCCACATATATGTATAATTTGTCTATCTTAAAGCGATGGAACTTGCATTGAGGGAAGGTTGGTGTGGATATTTCCCTCTTCTCACACCGGCGCAAAGACAACCTGAGACTCTCGCCGGCTGCAACCAAATGTGATTGTTATATGTGTTTTCTATTAGGTGGCAGAGTCTAGACACCTCAAGGCTCTTGTCTCGATGGCGGGGCCAGATGTCATCTGCGTGGGGGCAGGAATGGCCGCTCAGGAAGTTCTGAAAGTAAGAAATATTAGCATACATTCTGTTTACATCAAAAGGTATCAAACATACGCTGCTTTATTCCACTATGGTGTAGCTTATAAGATAGGGTCATAGTGTAATCAGTCATGGTAAGACTGCTACCGTTCAGGGTAAACAAAGTTTACCACAATCAAGATTATCCAGCATCACTTTCGCAATAGATTGTATCGCCGGTGACGTGAAGGTTGGGGTTTGAGTTACAGCCAGGTATACTGAGGTGTTTACCCCCGGAATTATTTCCCTCCACACAAATGCAGGCACATTTTCTTTGAATTCTACCTTCCTCATCCCAACCTTATCAGTGTAAATATGTGGTTGGGTAATAAGACTCATTGTACAATTTAAACAAATATGTAGGATAAACTGTTATTTTCTTTTGTTACAATAATTAGAGTTGGATTGAATCCACTATTTTACGAATCTGAATCCTCATTTTATTTTCGAACCTCGAATCTTGGAAAAAATTATGAACATAAGAAGAAATAGGAATAAAAGAAGTTAAAATTAGTAACTAAGTGTTAATACTCATTATAACATTCATTTAAATGTTAAATCAATGGTCTGAGATCTGGTTGGTAAGTTTGTCCTATAATTAATTATATTTGGGCTGGACCACCAATAAGCAGTATCAGAACTCTAAAGAATAGATATATATATAAATATATATATATATTTATTTCAAATTTCCAATCTGCCACTTTCTCATATCCTCAAATCTTGAATATATTTAAAAATTGCTGTGTCTTATCCCTAATTACAATTTTAACCGTTTGAGTGCCAACATCGCTTAGAGTGATGCGCGAAATATCCACTAAAATTTCCAGTGTTGCTTGCAGCGATCCCATGTTTTCGAGCTCTTAGTTCAGTATTAAGGCAACAGATAAGGTAGATGTTATTTCCACTGCATTCTCTTATGTTCAAGCTACTTTTATTTGTCTTTGCAGTTAGAGTTTCGATATATCGAACATGAAACTTATTTTATAACTTTTTACATTATGAGTTTTATCTTTGGTCTTGTTTGTAAACATAGTTACTAAGAGGAAAGCTGTGATTCAAGACACAGAAATACTTGCAATATATATTGATAACTCAAGCGAGAGTGATCAATTTGTTAGTAATTATGAAAGCAGTGATTCTGAATTTGTAAATAATGAAACTGAACAGGAATTATATTCTAGTGAAAGTGAAAGATCGGAACAAGTAGGAGTGGCAGCTGACATTGATAACGTGAGTGTGAACATGAGTGATTTCTATTGGGATGAAATAAATCTTGAATATCAGGATAATCCACCACAACCTCTTCATAATTAATGCAGAAGTACCAGGTTTGAAGTCCCCCTCCCCTTCTGATTCCAAGCCAATTATCTATTTTAAACTTTATTTTACTATAACTCTGCTAAAGTTGATGTTCACTGAAATAGCTACTATGTATAATCCAATTTTAGCATAAAATCTAGAGTTAGTTTTTTTTGTAAATCTTTTTAATTCCTCAGTTTTTTATGTTCTTTTCAGTGATTTATTCTATTTCAAGCTATTTAAATTTTCAAAGCTTAAAAGTTAATGTTAAATAAAAACAGTATTTTTAAGATCTTGGTTAGTGATTTTTTTTATTATATCTGAAAATTAAAAAGTATATGTATAATCATATAATCGGATTGGCAAGCATGTTAGCTAGTTTATGTAAAAATGTTAGTGCAAGAAGTTCAAAGCCTAATAAGTTATTAAAATTTAAACAAAATCCTATATTTTTCAGCAAAATTGCTTGGCACTTTTGGCACATTTTTTTTGTCATTTCTCTTAGCACTCAAAGGGTTAATCAAGTGGGTTGGTGGTTGTGAATTATTAACAAAAGTTATCCATGCTAGGTGAGGTTAAGTTTTTAAAATGATTTAAAGATGCATTGACTGCTGATTCCAATATATATATAAAATATTTTTTATCAACAACTGTTAGGCCCCTTGCACACAACATAGTTTTTTCTCGTGGCCGGACACGACACAGTCCCGTGAGTTCAGTCGACCATTAGTTGCAATGGAGCTGCCGTTGGACTCACGCCGGCGCCCCACTGGACTAGTTCGGTGCCATGGTTGTGTCTGGTTGTAATAGGGCATGCGAGTATATGGAGCTATTCACACAGCACAGGATTTTCCCATACGTTCATCCGGCATCATCATCACTTTTCAGTCATGTGTCGATTGCCAAACTGCAAGTCCGGTGAAATTGCATCCTCATTTCGAGTTAGGCTGAACCAAGCCGCCACTTAGATGTTGTAATAGTACATCAAACTATGATTTGGACAGCCGACAATAATTGAAGTATTTTGAATAGTCCTCTCGTAATTCTGTGAACAATGTCACAAATGTTCCAACTTAGTCTTGACCTACATTCAAAGGATGAACCCACCAAAACCTAATTTTTTTTTTCTTCGTAGATATAATAAATACAAAGTAATTGCCTTCTGTGATCCATCGTACTGACTGTTTAACTGATGTAATTTTGTAGTTTGAAATATTGTTGTGCTGTTACACCATATGTACTACGGCAATCTGCAGTAGCTTACACGACACCGTGTTGTGTATGCCCATGGGAAAAAATTGTGCTGTGTATAAGGAGCCTTAAGAATACATTGACTTGTTACTGTGCTGATTTTTTGTGTCAAACCATTTGTTATATTTTTTATTTGTTCGTTTTGTAGCGTATAAAACGAGAGGCAACCTTCAGCTACCAGACTTTAACAGTCCCGGAAGACATAGCTGCCAATGTGTTATACGTGAATGGAACACTTATCCACCGTTCTCCTGAAGAAATACCCGAGTCTTGCAAGGTATGAATTTATTAATCTTGGTTCATTTATGCTAGTTCTCTTTATAAAAAATAAACAATGGATTATAGGTGTGCAACGTTCCCTTTTTCAATCCAAAGCTAAGTTTAATTGAATAATATTAAATGTTCTCGAAGTTTGACTATTTTACCTTGCGTAGTTGTATAAATTTAGGTGTTAAATGAAATTTACCAAATGCGATATTGCAAACATAATTAATATATTTCATCTTAAAGTGATAAATAAAGCTACTATCACAACATGTATTTTAATTATTTTAGATTTTTGTCATATCATTAATTTGTGATCAAAATAACATATATTTAACACAAATGTGTATTTTAACTAAATATTTTCATTGGTGAAGCTTTGTAATATCATTGAATTCAGAATTTTAGTTTCGAATCAAAGTCGGAAGTTTATGAAACTTTGCACAATCCTAAAATGCATTGATAAGATCCCATAGCTCGGATTGTGGCTTATCACTTGCTATTAATTTTTAAATATAACTTTGAATCATGATGCTTAGACATGAGAATTGAACTTGGGACCTTAGGTATACCTCTGAGCTATCCAGAATTTGTTCCATGCTTAGAGTTATTATTCACTCATAGTTTGTCAGAATTTGTGATGGATCATGCTGGATGGTCTGCTAGTTAGTGGCCATTAGAAACACAGCCATCAGTGACACTGGGTCAATATCTCTGCGGCTGAGTGTACAATTTTTGATTGTGCATGGTTTGCATTACACACAATACACTATAATGCCGGCCCAAGTTATTGATGGTTGTGTTTCTGGTAGCTACTAATCATGGTGACTAGAGACAGGGAAAGTCAGGGAATTTATATGAAAATGGAGGAAGACAGAATGCCTAAGAAAGCCTTGCAGAACAGAGAGAAGGGTAGAAAAACTTCTGGAAGACCACAGACAAGGTGAATGGACCAAATGCAGAAGGACATGGAGGCTAAAGGGGCAGACTGGAGACGTGTGGCTGAGGGAGAAGATTTTAGAGAGATTGACAGGAATGGAAGAGGATGTGCCAGACAACCTTCAGAGGTGGAATGTCATGATGATGATGATGATAAAGATAAAGAAAAGTCAGGGAATTTTATAATAAAAGTTTTGTGAGGGCCACCCTGCCATTAAACTGCTAATCTCACGTGATCCTCAGATACAATGATAGAAGAAAGATTTCACTGGTGAATATTAGCATACTAAACCAAAAGTCTATAGAGTTTGATTCACGTACCCCACACACATTTTCAACTATATTTAAATGAGAATCTTGGCTATGTTTTATAAAGGTGCCACCAGGGTTATTAGTTCTTAGGATCTACTGATACAGTAGAGATTTAATTATTATCACCATGCCAAATTCTTCCTTCTTTAATTTCTTTAATTCTTTTCTCACTAGAACACTTTCTCTTATCTGCTCCTCCCATCTCTTTCTTGGCCTCCCTTGCTGTCTTTTTCACGCAAACTTAATTGCTAACATTTTCTTTGGCATTCTGTCTTTTTCCATCTTCATTACATGTTAATACCATCTCAGTCTTGCTTCCTCTACTATCTCATGTACTCCCTGTACCCCCCGGATAATGTCATTCCTAATATTGTTTCTCCTCGTGACATCTAACATGTTCCTCACAAACTTCATTCCCATGGCCTCCACTTTCTTAGTCTCTCTTACACTCACTATCAATGTTTCTGCTGTATATGTGACAATGGGTACAAAGTATGCCCTGTACAACACTTTATTACACTTTAAGGGCACTTCTCTTCTCCATAGTAGGTCTCTTACGCAATAGAAGGAAGGGAGGCAAGCAGGATAGAGGAAGATGGAGGTATTTTACTAAACTGACCCGGCCACAGGCTGGAAACAGTGGATGATGATGATGATTACCACCATGCCAGATAAACATAGACCTCAAATTTCGGGCTTGGATTCTAATATAATACTCCAATGAGTAATCTCAAAGATTGTAGACCAGCTATCCATGAGAGGATAGGTGACATCTGACAGCTAGGAAAAGCTACTATTTATCCATTCCCCAAACCATATGATTTGCAAGACCATATGTGGATTTGTTGTTTGTTACCTTTGGCAATCAAAACATTCACACAAACAATTTGTTTTTGATCATTGAACATTTTTACATCATTGAAACTTATGAAAATAATCATTTGCATTTTTTTTTCTGTGGGTCACTTAAAAAATGCTTTACAAACGAGAGCTTCTAAAATGTGGTGAGCTCTTCTGAAATCAAATGGCAAATTCAGCTGAAACATCATGACATTCAAACCGTCAAGGCGGTTGTGTACTTACACTATTTACAAAATAAAAACGTTTCATTTTGAAACTAATATTTTGTATGGCTCTTTCTCTATAACAAGATACAAGTGTGAATATAATACTTTTTAATTTATTATTTCATGTTCTATAATATCTCTTGTTGCTACAACAGTAAAACTGAAAACATAATAGTTGTATTAATATATTTTATTCTTTCATTAAGTTACGAAAATGGCAATTATACAGTAATCTTTAGGAAAGTATTATTAAAATCGTTTATTAACACTTTTCATTGATAATATACACTCAAACTTGGTTATAATGAGCTTGGCTATTTTGTCAACTCGGCCATAGCATCATTTTTTAAGTAGTCAGGTCAAACTGTCATCTATTATTGTTATAAAAACCTCTGTTTTAGCATCACTACCACTCAGTTGTAGCATCAAAAACTTCTTAGATATTTTACTTTAAATTGTATTTAAATATACATATATGTAAAAAAATACTGAAAAAAATGGTCAATTCCTAAAGAGGTCTATTTTATAGCAAGCTGGGATTGTATTGTTCATACACTGGCCTAATCATAGAGTGAATGCCAAAACAAAGTCAGGGATAGGGTTGCAGGAATCATGCGCGCTTCAAGGTCATTGTCACTGAGCTGGCTGGTACTGTCTCGTGTGTGCGTCTAAGCTCAAAGCCAAGGTGTTTTTTTCGTGTTTTATAAGTTCAACATTAGTCTTGGTAGTCACTGTGTAGTCATTATACATAGGCCTATATTTTTATAATCATGGAAAGTTGTAGTATAAAAAGAAAGTACATGTCATTAGAGCATGAGAAAGTGGACTAAAAAGGGCTGATGTATGTCATGAATTTTGATTAGTGAATTCTACTATAAATGTCCTTCCTTACAAGCTATTAAAAGTGTTCTGTTGGTACCTCTTTTATAACGTCACTCTGACGTAATGTCAAAATTTGTTGGACCCCTTCGATGACGCTATAACCAAGTTCGACTGTAGTATTAGTAAGACAATAATTATTTCCAAATAATGTTGGTATTACTAGTAATTTTCAATTAATGATTGCAAAAAAGAACCTTCTTTAAGCTGTCATATACCAACCTTACAACCACGGGTGCTCTATATTAATAAGAGCAAGGGTATAATGATTGCAAAAAAGAACCTTCTTTAAGCTGTCATATACCAACCTTACAACCACGGGTGCTCTATATTAATAAGACCAAGGGTGAAACTCATTTTTCTAGAGAGAAGAAGGGAGTCCACTTGAAAGTTATCAAAATATGTCAATGTTATTTTTATATAACAATATACATTTGGGGCGGAATGTGCATGTATTCCTCAAATACAATCTTTCTGCGACTAGCTTAATTCAAAGAAACGCCCTTTTATCTTCGATACCCTGTTATATGTCCTAGAAACAATCTGCTATATGAAATGTCGACAGGATATTGTTTACAACAGGTTTACAACAATCCATCTTGTAGATGATTATTAAAATAATATTTAATTAGTGTCGGACACTTGAACCCAAACAGTACCCGGTTCATTGGCTAAATGGTCTATAAGGCATCACACCACGTGTTAGACGAGCCTACTGATAACGGAGAGATCAGGGTTCGTTTCCTGGTTAGGCCTACTGAGAGTGCTTTTTTTCCTAAAATGGTTTTCCACTTCCTTCCATACAAATGCGGGTAGATTACCTCTAAACTGCTGCCTTCTTCATTCCTATCTCATTGGAGCAATTATATATCCAAATAGCCTGAACAGGTGGTAAGACACACCAATAAAAAAAATCCGTTGGTAGCGTGTCTACCTACTGAGCTAAGAGTTGCAGGTTGATTTTTGGCATGGCCAAAATGTGTCATTGGGGAAATGTGTGATTCCCCTTTCATAGTGCTTGATGCTGGATGTTGTGTATATTATAGATTTTAGTTAGTTTATGAGTTTTGTCCTGATATAATCAGTGAGTTCAGAAAATACTCTTTTAAATACCTCAAATAAAAAATAAATTATTCAACTAGTAACAAATAAAATGAATAAAAAAATAACCACTTATTAAAGCTATGTATGTTTTTGTGGAACACCAATTATGAAAGATACATCAATTTCCAGTAGTGGGGAGTGTGGTGGTGGATCCTAGACTCCATCTGCCTTTAACCTTTACCAGCCAATGAATAAGACCTGTCTCGGTTCTCTTGACCCCAACAAGACTTCAGTTGTGGACTTGATTCTCGTGTGTCCTTGCGCAGGTCTTTGCAGAAAGAATAGATTTCCCGAAGCGGACCCTGAACATGTCTGAGCTGGCCAAGGCCGGCAGCGGACTCACCTCCTGTTGTCTGTTATTTCGGCGGATGCGGCACATTCGGAGCCTCTGAGCGGCTCTAGCGTCCATGAGTCGATAAACACCAAACGGCAGCTCTCTCGTCGATGTTATCCACACTTGAATCAATGCAAATTTATCGAATTTTTAATGTCTCTTGGTTCGCTAAATCGATATTACTACTAATACCTTTCCATAGAATGTCTGTTTTTATACTGTTTTAAGAAGAATAACACAGTTGATAGAACCTTATCTCCGCTAGAGAGGGTCGCATCGTATAGCTTTTATCACAAAGATTCTACAAATAAATGTATATCTACCTTTGACCGCCACCAATTTAAAGCACTTATGAAAAGTCTTTGAAATCATATCACAGTTAGTGTTCTTGTGTCCCTATCTGAAGTTAAGGAAGCTATTTTAAATTTTCTTTATTTTCTAATTAGGTAACAACTAGGGTTGTGTGAAAGTTGTCACTTTTTATATGTGAAGAATAGATGAAGTCAAAGATAAGGTTTTCATTGCTGTCACACTACTTTTTATTTTTAAACCATCTATTAAGTACATTAAGTTAAAAAAAAGTTTAGAAAAAATAACTAAGTACAATATATTATTTTATGGTGACATATCTGAATGTATTTATGCTTACGCCATAGATGTTATTCAATCACTAGTCATTGTTAAAAAAAACTGGTTAGCAGCTGTTGTAAAAGTAATTATATGTTGAAATATGTCATGTTTAGTGATATATTTCAAATATATTCATAATAAATATATATTTTCTTCTTCCTTCTAAATGTTTAAAAAATGCAGGTGTCATAGCAAAGGAGATTTGGCCTTTCAACATTTTAAAGCTTCGCACACCCTTATTAACAACACAATGGCCGAGCAACGTTATTGCTGAGTTTTTAAAAGACTTGCAAAGGAATTTTAAATAATTTATTTTTGTTGTGAGTGATTCCTTCATTAGATTCTTTCTACAACAGCCTGGCTGTTTTTTAAACATACAAACCTTAGTCCATGTTTTAATGTCTCTGTAAGAATATTTAAAAAAGATATACCCAGGGCAGCCTTTGGACACTTTTACTGATGTAGCGTCTCTGATGCCAACTTTCCTTTTACTTCACTCGTACTGTTTTTCTCCTCTGTATCTAATTGTTTTTTTAGGTTTAAAAAATCTGAACATTCCATCTGTAAATTAATTTTTCATCCTAGCTTTTCTAACAACTTTTTACAATCATCTACAGTAAACAAGTAGTCAACTTTTAAAGCTTTCTTTATGACACTAAAATCACTGTCACTGGTCAAGAATGTTTGGCCAGGTTATAGAAAAATATGTATGATTTTATCAAACTTCCCAATGTGGACCAAAATATAATAATTTGTAAAATAATAATGTTCTTATTTTGTCCCCTGCATAAGTCAGAAAAAAAAAACCACAACTTTTTATCATACACCAAACAAGAGTCTGATACCATTTTATACACACAAGACCCGATTTCACAGGAGTTACGAGAAGCTACGTTTTCTGACCACATACACATGAATCCTGTGTTACTGCCTCAAATAAAATACAGTTTCAGTAGGTATTTTAGGCAGTGGTATTGCTTGTTGTAGATCATAACTTATGACACAATTTTCAAAAAGAGGTTAAGCGAATAGCATAGGAACTGTCATCCTCATCCTTAAATTTCTATTCATCGTACACCAAACAGGTGTCTGATAGGGGTAATTTGAAATCAATATTAAAGCATTGGTTGAAAATATCTTAAGTATTTTTGATATTTTACAGGCGGGCATATATCTGACAGTTTTGCATATTTATTTAATTAAAGTTTGTACATTTAAGCCACAGATCATAAACTTCTAATGAAATGTTTGTTTGGATTTTTTTTTTTTCTTCTGCTGTAGTGGCTTATATAGCGAGGAATTCTGTGTGTTTCCTTACAAAATCAGTTTGAGAATCGGCAAGTTTTCCATGTCCACCCCGTTTATCTAAATACGGTAGTAACATACTTGATTCAATTGGTTGGTTTTGTTCCTCGTCATTTTATTTTGACTCTTCATCACTTATAGGCCTAATAGTTTCAGTTTCAGTAGGCCTGTCACCAGACCTGGCTAATCTAACATGTTTCTTAGTAATAGAAAACTTGTCAGTGAAAGATTTTAGACATACCCTTACATATTTACCATATCCGTTTTTCAAAAAATAGGTGTAAGTTACTTTCCTTCTGCTTTCATCTGCATCATTTCTCTTGTTTTTGTATGCCCTTTTACAGTGGCTATGTTTTATGAGTCCCAGCAAAAAAGCATTTTGTATGTTAGAATTACCTAACTTTGAGAATCCCATAAAACGATTGTCCTTGTTTATATATGAAAGAGTATGGAATTCACACTAACCTTTTTTAGCACTTTAAATTTTTTATTACAGTCAAAATCGTCTTTTTGCTAGTACATTTTTTTAAGTTTTATCACTAACGTACTTTCACCACTGTTTCTAAGTATTTTTACAACATCATTTCTTTCATCAGCACTCAACATTTTGAAGTTATGAATGGGCACTGTTTACAAGCAGAACAACAGGCCAACTGCAAACAATGCTTTCCCCACCACAACACCCGTGGCATAGACCCTTCTCTTACTTAGGCACTCAATTTAACATAAATGAGTATTTTAACTATCAATATTTTTAATGGAAAAGGTTTTTTTTTGTAAGTGAACTCAAAGGTTTTTTTTGTGTAATCAAGTCTAAAGTTTTCATAGCTTTCTTTGTACACCCCTTCCAGCAATCATGAGTTTTCATTCTAACCTTATAAGATGTTAAAAAGACAATTCAATTATTGACTCTGGTTGTTATAGTTTGTAATTTAACACTTTTCTGCATTAGTGTAGTAGAAAAATTGTATGTTTCTATGGAAGTACCTCTTCTACTGGTTAGCTGAGGTTGTAATTTGGTTCCAGAAACAGATGAGACTCTCTGAATATCTTGGAGTTAAGGCTCCTTAGTCATCACAGATAGATTCAGTTTGAAACAAGTGTCTCAAAGCGAGGTTGGTTCTTGAAATTTTCTCCAGACAAGAGTCTTGTCTGTAAACGAGTATATTGATAAATAATAAATTATTTAAGTTATGAAAATGCTGATGTAGCAAAAAAAAACTGTTGGGATGTAATGTCTGGTTTAGCTCTAATCTAGTTTCTAAGTTGCCTACTATCGAGAGTATGCTTTTTATTTTTTCCCACGCTTGCTACTATTTTTAGGTAATTTTGAAATTGAGTTCCTAAAAACAGCCAATATACTCATCCCTGATGTGTTCTGCTCAGCTCATATAATGCAGCTGAATAAATTATTAACTCATTCCCTGGCGCACGTTTAGCACAACTATCTGTGTAGGTCTGGCAACCATTTTTCTACTCGTATGCTCTTATCTGACAAATATTTTCGCTACTCATTTATTACTTTATTCATGGTCATAGTATGGTATTGAACTGGTGGCTCCCTCTATCAGCTTCAATATGAAGTATTCAGACTCACTAAAAGTTCATTAGTTCTTTGATAGATGGCATTACAATAACTTATTGAAATGAAATTATTTGCGCCTGTTGAAAATGGCAAGAAACCTTTCCTTGGGACCAAGACCGAACCAATAGGATAAAGGGGCTGTTTTATTTCCCTCCACAGCATCCCCCTAGACTAGTAAGGTAAGGAGTAGTTTACTCTCCTGACCTGATGAAGCTGTCTGTGACAATGAAACCTCGTCCTTAAAAATGTGTTTTTTAGTGTTATATCTAAATAATTCACCGTAAGTGTGCTGGCTATCCCTCCTAATTTAAACCATGATTTAGCCTAGTGCTCCATACCACATAATCCCTAATTAATATATACTAAAATTGTAAAATACTAAATACTAAAATGATAATACAAGATATTTCATCACCACTGCGGGAATCATTAGGCTACTTAGGTTCGTAGAAAATAAAATATATGTGTCAATAAAACATTTCTTCTCATAATGTGACCCATCCAGTTGACCTTTTCATTAGTCACCTGATCCATCCGCTTTAGCCTCTTTATTGTCTTCCAACACCGCATATCAAAACTTTCCAAAAATGTGTTCTCTTTTTCCTTATGATCCATGTTTCAGCTCTGTGCAAAGCATTGCTTCATAATATGTAACACTTCACCAATTTTTTCCTTAATTATAATTTATAAGTTTTTATTTTGAAGTCGACTTCAGTACCTTTCTACCGAGTCTGGCTCCACTCAAAATTTCTTACATCTCCGACTCTACAGCCCTGATAGTAATGTGGAAGAGTCTACCTCTTTTTCTTATCAGATTTTGTACAGTTAGAATTCGATAAAAAGTGAATTTTACTCATCTTTGACTTAAATAATAATTTTTTAAATGTTTTTCAAAATTTTAAAACAATGGTTTTCCAGCTTAATGCACTCCTAAACAATAGCAGAAACTGTAAAAAAAAAAGTTATTTTAGACCATATCAACTAATTTAAATGTAACAAAGTATTTAGTTCAGAAACTTTCCTGGGGATTCTATGGCTTTATCTTTGACAAAACTTCCACATCTTGCTGACTTCCATTATATTACTTTGTGTGTGGAATTTTTTTTTCGACAAAACTTCCACATCTCGCTGACTTCCATGACATTACTGTGTATAATCCTGGAAATTCTATGGCTTTTTCTTCGACAAAACTTCCACATCTTAATGACTTCCATGACATTGCGTGTATGGAATTGCATGGTAATTCTATGGCTCTATCTTTGACAAAACCTCCACATCTTGCTGACTTCCATGGGATTACTGTTTGTATGGAATTTCCTGGTGATTCTATGGCTTTATCTTTGACTAAACTTCCGCATCTTGCTGACTTCCATGACGAGTAGTATATGTGTGGAAGTTTAAGATTTGTTGCAGCTTTTCTGGGTGTGTGTTAAATGTATAGCTTTTGATTTTCTTGTCAGATGGACTTTTTAATTTTATTTTCTATACTATATTGTGTAATTTTTTTTTTGTTACCATTTATATTGTGAAAATTTTTTTTATTCATCAATGCAAAGAAAAAGCTTGTTTTTAATCTTATTTGTTATGTTAAATGAACATGTAAATTATTCAAATGTTCTTAGAATTTATTAAATGTTAATAATCCATAGTGCATTGCACATCTCATATACAGTAGAAGCATTATATAGCGCCGTCCGATATAATGCGGATTTGTATTTAACGTGGTGAAGAGTACGTCTCTCAAAGAAAAATAATCATTATTACTGTATTAGTATTTTGAAACACTCCAGCTAAGCTTAACATGGGGGCGAAGTATGTCCCCCAAAAACCGCGCTATTTTGGGCTTCTACTGTATTGATAAAAAGCTTCTTTATGCCGTAAAACTATTTATCTAGCAACTACATTACTTTAGTAAATTCTTTTGACTGTTGAAAGCACTGGGATACTATGAAGGAACCGTCCTAAGCAGAAGCAAATCATGACCGAGCTGCGTTGCCACTTTACACAACACCTATAAAAGTGCACATGTTCGTAAATGTTTTTGTATTTAAAACAAATTAAAACCTTTTTACCAATTCTTTTTCTTAGTTAAAACTAAACGCAATTTTATAGGTCATAATATCCAAGGATTTAGCATAATCCAAGTGGATGTAACTTGAACAGAAAATAAAAGATTGATACTCGAAAGAATCTCTCTATTTTTCTACATAAATTCCAAGTCTAAGTGAAAGTGGGAGAAACAGCTGTTCATGCTCTTGTAGGCTCATCATTAATATAATGTCAAATGCCACAACATCAACATCCTTGCCGCAAGATGTCAATTTGGCAACATCCCTGCCACAAGGTGTCATTTTGTCAACATTCTTGCCACAATATGTCATTATGTCAACATCCTTGCTACAAGGTGTCATTATGCCAACATCCTTGCCACAAGATGTCATTATGTCAACATCCTTGCCAAAAGGTGTCATTATGCCAACATCCTTGCCACAAGGTGTCATTATGTCAACATCCTCGCCACAAAGTGTCAATATCCTTCCCACAATCTGTCTAAATGGCAGCATACTTATCAAGTGATTAACGCTCCCCTGTTAAGGCATGATGTTGCATCTGGAATGGACGGTTTGGACAGTGTTTTATGCCTTGTATACACAGGTCTTTTTTGGGTACTTAATTCAGTTCCAGTTGACTAGAACCACGTGACGACTGCTCATAGGAAAACTAGTAGCAATCATAAAAAACTTATGAGTAAACTGAAGAGATCTCGACATATATTGTTCATTGATTTAGAGAGATGCATGATCAGTCGAGAAAGTATTCTAACGTTACCAGTAACACATTAAAAACTGTTTTGATGTCAAGGATATTTAAATGAGTATGTTTTAATGATATTATTCATAATCTAACAAATAAGAAACATCAATCACAAACTAATTGAGACATTTACAAACTTTTCCAAGAGGAATTTTATATATGTTGATAACATTAACTATTCCAAAGACAATGCCTGTGTTAATGATCTTAATAGCTAACGTGCTAGTTATTTCATAAGGGTTGGCATCATTCTCACTGCAAGTCTATACTGAATTATGTACAGGAAAAAATGTGTGTGTACTGTGTGCATAAATTTCTTATAGAAAAAAAGATGATTTTGACAAGCAAGTAATGTTATGTAGTGATGTTATATGTATGTTCAATATTTTGAGTTTTACGCAGGTGTGTTCATGAATCCTCTATTTTAAGAGAAAAAAAATCTAGATTTTAAAAGCCATTACAGGAAAGGACCAGTGGTCTAGTTCCAAAACTATTTTACATGTACTGTACTGATTTTATGTTAGTGTTTTGAAAGTTATATTTCTATTTGTCTGTACAACAAATTAAAAAATGATGTAACATTACTATGGTATCAACAATATTTATATAAATATATTTTTTTGTTATGTGCTTTATAAAAATATATATTAAGAAACTATTTCCAGAACTTACAAATTAGATGCCGTTTCAAAATAAATTCCTGTATTTTGTATGTTTATCGTGTGTTTAAATTAACGGGGGTTAACCCTTTTTGAATGGCATTGTCATTGGTGCTTTGTACGTCAAGTCGAGGTCAATTCTTTACCTTTGCACCATGACAGGTTACTCAGATGGAGATAACATTACTTCCCAGACTAAGGTATATGCGGACCCTTGGAGGCCGAATTCGGACAACTGGGCGCCAAAAGTAAAAAATTAAAAAATCACTTTTTGTAATGCATTTTTTCTTTTTAATTAAAAAGTGATGAGTAAAAACAAAAAATTAACTCTTTTTTAATGATATTCTTCTCAATTAAAATTAAAAATTGATGGGTAAAAACTAGCAAAAAAAGTGATAGGTAAACACTAGCTTAATGCAAAGTGATGGGTAAAAAATAGAATTATGTGCAGCATTATATTTTACTAAATGTTCTTTATCTTGTATTAATGCATAGCAATATTATGTGAAACACCACGTAAAAAGTCCCTATTATTATAGTCCCTAACTAGTCTTAAAATTCTAGCATTGACTTAGGTTAGGTTAGGTTAGAAATAATAATGGGGGATAATAATAAAATATGAAAAAATGGTGCATTTTTTTATTTTAAAAAATTGCATAAGTTAGTAAAAAAAGTTTTATTTTAATGCCCAGTTCGTGCGTGTGTGCCTGGTTAGTGGCGCCCAGTTGGCCACACCTTGTTGGTGGCACCCAGTTGTCCTAGACCGCTCAGAGGCACAACCAAGGATTTCAGATGGTAGGCTTACTGCGTGAATATTATTAGTGATGAAATATATTTTTTTGATGACACTAAGTCTGATATACAAAATAACAGAGGCTGTGTGAGTAGGTATTTTTCACTTAGAGTTGAGTTTGAATGAAAACAAGGTATTTTTAGTTAAAGCAATATCTGTACAAGAAGTATTTTAAGTTGAATTTCTGTAATTTAGATCTATAAATAAGAACATTATTTTTTAAGAATAAAATTTTTTTTGTGAAAAAAAGGTATAATCAATCACAAATTATAATTTTTTAAATAAATTTAATATAAGTACAATTTTCTTTCAACTAGACATAAGGAACTATTGAGGGACTCTGCTATGAAATGATATCTTAAAATAGAATGAAATTAATTAAACTATGAATTTCCGAGAAAAAGATGGAAAATTCTGAGTACTCGAATATTTCAAGTTTTGGAATAAATCTTTGAGTTTAGTTTGAGCAGTTACTAAAACTCAACTCTAACTCTTGGAGTTCTCACACACCCACCCGTAAAAATAACACGGATTTTTGATGCAATGTCGTGGAATTTAATATGCTTTAGTTTCCTTCAACTGCGGATTTGTTCAAGTCCTTGGGCTTTATTAAAATTTGTAACGACATATGAAGAACTGGAAAGGATACAGGGACTAGGTCATAGCCCTGTGAAGGATACTCAACCTGCGAAAGTTTGGGAAACACTGGACTAGTAAGAACAATTTAATTTAATTTTAGTCAAAAAGCTTTATCAATGTTCAATCATATCTTCTAGATCAAATTAAGACTTTTTGTTCGGTGAAACTTAGGTTACTTTAAAACTCCAAAAGAATAATGTGACACTTCAAATTATAAATACAATTTTATATAGATTACCAAATTTGAAAATTACAGTTTACATTATTTGTATAAAGTATTTTTTGTAAGGTGCTTTTATAAGAGTTTTTATTTGCAAGTAGAAGAGTTTTAATTGACTTTATGAAGATATTTAAGTTAATTTTTCAGATTGCTTTAGAAAATCAACTTGGCAAGATATTTGGTTCTTACCGCTAGAGTGATGTACAATTATTGACTGATATTGTGTAAATAAATTAGCATATTGTAAAAAAAAGTAATGTAATGTTAAGTAAAATAAACCATTTCACTGCACAAAATATAACTATATTTTGATTATCTACTTTACCTTATTCTCTCTTTATCGATGTTTAAATGGTCTCAAGCCCTGTCTATAGACTCTGTAAGAGATTGATGATACAGAAACAGATGCTCTGTCCACGGAGACCTGATCCGTAAGTCCTTAGTCCGCATCAATCTGTAAAATGGATCAACTTTTAACTTTCTAAGAACTAGTCCTTATGGAGAGTGTAGTGAGTTTTATATTTGTAAGAAGGTACAGAAAAACATAAAGGGAACAAACACAATATGGCTTCAAAATGGAAAGAACTTGGTTCACACTTTACATTGCTTCCATTGGACAAAGAGGTAATGGCTGCCGCTTGAAGAAAATTGATCATTACCACCCATTTCCCCAACCTATGTTCCTGTTTAAGTGTCCTATCATTCTTTACAAATTCCTTTGTCTCCCTTTAATGTTTTTTGGTTTCCTTTTTTAGATGCAAAATGAAATGGTTTTATTCATAGAGCTATTTCAGAAATAATTTTTCTGAAACTCTAAAAACTCTGGGAATCTATTATCTAGGAAATACCAAGTTATATTATTTATGTAATGAAAAAAACAACTTTACAGTGTGAGAGAAATATGTATTATCTATATATTTTATAAGCGTATAACCCGAACGGGTAGTAAGACATGGTGCTAAATATTATTATTATTATTATATATTTTATATATAATTTTACTTTGTCTAATATCAAGTGTCTTCTGACATCTTAGGCGGTAACAACAATAGTTAACATCAAGATGTATAAAGATTGTGTTTTTGTTGGGCGCCACCCATAGTATCTAGGAGAAAAATAATAATCAAAAAGAAAAAACATTTACCTCGGCTAATTCAGTCAGACGACTCTCAAACTCGTGACCACTGGGTAAACTTAAAACTAAAACATGAACAATTTAGATAAAATTGATTGTTGGAACAAAATGTAATTTAGACTACAATAAAAAAATAAATGTATAAAATAACAATTGTTGGCACTTTTGTGGATTTATTATTGTTTCCCTTTTTACCACATCCCAATCCTACCTATGGAATTCCGGATAATTCTAATTCTAATTTAACAAAGTATAAAACAATATTGTTGAAACAAAAAATAATAGAAAAAAATATATAATAAAAAAATGTTAATTAATTATCTGCATTAGTCTGTCTTTCTGAAAGTTCGTAAATGAATTCTGATTTTGATAGGAGAAAAAAAATATATTCAAAGTTGAAGAGTTGGTTTAAGCTCACCCATGAATAATTAGTCCATATTGAAACACCATCTTCATAAATTTGTTTCACTCTAGTAATTCAAATTCTTTCACAATTTAAACGAAAATAAATAGTCTAGTTCTTGCACACACACTTAGCTTTCCATTTTTGCTACTTGTACTTTAATTCACTTTAAAATAATTTGAATTAGGAGATCTACAGATTTGGCTCCATGTTGGACCAACACCGAGGAAGAAGACCTTGTCTCCTATTCAAAATCTTCCAATAATCAAATTTAAAAATGTTCTATCCATACTTCCAAGTCCAAAGAGAAAATTAATATATAAAAATCCAAAAGATGAAATGTTGGCTATGGACTAGGGATTAAATCAAATAAAATGCACGTTTAATATAAATATTGAAATATAGCCCAATGAACGTGAACAATGTTTCCACAAAAGAATTAAATGTTTATTTCCTTCTGTCAAAATTAAAAATCGCGCTCGTTTTGAGTTATTTACATCGAACCTTGTCTCTTTTTTTCTCTTCTTTTACAATCACCAGATCCGCTACTCACTTGTTTGATAGAACTGCGCATGCGTTAAAACAAACATGGTCGACGTTGAAAATGTATAGAAGAGTCAAACACACTTCTTAAAAGGATAATTAATATGTTTAATAAAAGATAAGTGTTCTTCCTTAAATAAAAATTCCTTAATTAGATTATTTAAAACAATGTTTTATGTTGTTCCTTCCGTCCTTTTATTTAATTTAATAGATGTAAATAGTATTATTAGTCAGGCCGACAACCAGCGTGTGGCCTAACTTCAAAGTGCTTAAATTCACGCGAAAATAAATTGAAAATTGTTCACAAAAGTAGAAAACATAGGGAAATACAAGGTAGGGTGGCAAATAACGTCACAGTTAATACAAATATAACCCCAGATATGCATTATAAATTTAGGAAACATGAAAATAATATTATTTGCTTTGCTTACAACCAGACTACTGGTACATTATTTATTTAGCATTTTTCATGCCGTAGCAAAAACTACTAGTTCTTAAAACTTTGATATTTAAACTTTTGTTATAAAAATATTGATTGTGAAATCACATTTCAAGTATATTTTGATTTTTTCTCATAAAATACTGTGATTTGGGTTCTAATTACTATCCGAGTATCGTCTGCTTGCTCCTTGCCATGGACGAATTTCCTTCAAAGTAATTTATTGAACAAATCTGTTTACCTTTCTTATTTGTTGGCATGGTAATGTGATTAAAGACAGACTGTGTACACTAGATTAAAATTGCTAAGGACAATACAGATTGTAACCAGTCGGCACAGCCGTCATCTCTGGTCATCAGCTGTTGTTAAAGGCCTCGCGTTGTCATCTTCTTCTTAGGTTCGTTGTCCACGGCAGTCAGTTTCGGTAGAGCATAACGGGGTTATTTCGATAATGGTGGGGGTAGAGTTATACAGTCGATTTAAAAAGATGTTGTTTAGCGTAGCATTTGAATTATAAGTTTTATTATAATAAATCTTTTACATATTATTACCAAGGATATTTTAATTCAGAAACATGAAATAATTAAGACATAGCTAAAGATAACTATTTAGCCACCTGGGCTACCTCTACTTTCTCCCATCTCGAGACTCTACACGTGTCGATAAGTGAAATTGAGAGTACACGTCTTTACTCTTTGCGTGCTACACGGCTAGTTCCGTCTCTACTCTTCGCGTACTAACAGACAAGTGTCCGCGTCTGACGCTTTCCTTACAGATAAGGTCAAACACAGACGCTAAACCAAAGGCATTGATTGGCCAGTAGTCCGCGCCAAAACCTCCCCCTCCCCTGAAAGGCTGCACGTGCAAGAACAGGTGCGTCTCACAGCTTCCGGGTTCAGCTATAGATACAAAGCACGATGCTTA
>CABFOV010000307.1:68921-95048 GCA_902141375.1 Timema poppense
CCGCTTTTTATTCCCACAAGGTAGAGTGCATAATAATCTAATTATACACTCTTCCACACTTTATCACACTCAAGAATATGGTACACAGTTTTTAAGCACAACCCACTCTGAGTAAAAAAAAATTTCCTTCCACCACACCAGAGCCAGCACTGCGAGAGCAAAAGTGCTCCCTCTATCTGGCAGTCCTACCTTCCTCCCCACCCCCTCCTTTGTGCACATGCGCACAACAGTCAAACACCACATCGCTGGCACAGTTCCATACAAAGATTTTTGTATCTTTTTCATAATTTAGGGGATGACTACTGAAGTACTGACATTATGCTTAATTAATATATATTGTACTACAAAAATAAAGAAAGAATTAAAGAAAAAAGGACTCAATATATTAAATTTTATCGATAATATCAAGCGGAAATAGCGGGTTCTGCAGTTCCGCAATGCCCATACACGAGCCGCCCCTGGCGGCAAACCATGTAGGAAAAACTACCCTTAAAAACTATTCTTTCCAGGAGTTCGATCATAAATAATTTCTTGGACTTGGAGTATGTTGTTGTGGTATAAAAAACAGGAAATGTGCTCTAAAAAATCCCGCTGAAACAAATACCAAATAAATTTTATATCATTTAAAAATTGCTCCACTTATGCCGAGATAATTCTAAAATAAATAACCTACTCTTGTCAAGAGGTAGTTTCTGGTTGGATTTTTAGAATAGGGCGAAGTTGATAGGAGCCAGGTGGGGGGAGTGTTAAATGAGGCTTCCTTCCACCAATTAGTTCTCTCTTGTTCCAGAAGATGCCAGCACTTTGTAGAAATAGGCTCTATGTGGAATCTTTGTGGCCAGACCAGTCACCTACACCCAATATCATTGATGAGTGAACTGCGGGTCTTATGGAGAAAGATTTATCTTCACTTTCTCTCAGTTAACTGTTGCCAAATCTCCTCTCTTTGTTATGTAAGGTGGTATACAGGCGTAAGAAGGAGGTGTTGGCAACCTCGACTAACCAGTAACTGGCGTTGCATAAGCTATCTTATATTTAAAGGAAGATTGTTCACACGAAAACAAGAGAATGACAACGTTGTTTCCCAAAAGTAGCTCAGAGATGATATCGAGTATAGTCCAACTCATTATGCATCATTCCTATCTTGAGCTAGCTCTATCCAGTCCACCTCATTAAACTTTATCCCTATATTGAACAAATTATATCCATTCGAACTCATTGCACTTTGCCTGTATTGTATCCACTACGCCTCATTACACTATGTTACGTCATTATAGCTGGCCCCGGGTTTGGGTGCCATTTGTTACGTCCCACGCTTGGACCACCCTTTGATACGTTCTCATAACGGGCCCCTCGTTTGGACGCCAATTGTTATGTTCTTATAGCTGGTCCACGTTGGGTCACCAATTGCCACCTTACGTAATATTTTTGATGATAAATGCCCCACGTTTGGAAGTCTTTTATAACATTACTGGATTTTTACTTGTTTAATTGTCCCACGGTTGTTTCGTCAATTGTTACGTTATAAAATAGTTATTACTCCCCGACAATGGGCCTCACTTTTTATGATAGAAATAACTAACGTCAGATAGAGTTTGATTTTGGTTTATTCAATGATAATTATTAATACTTGGATAGAAAAACGACCATGTTGCACACAATCTAGACGAGCGCCTAACACACGTCCTTCTGAGACAATGCTTGGCATCACAGTGAGTGCTGAGATTACACCACTCCGTCCACTCGTGATAAAACTCTGCCCAATGGAACTTACCAGAATGTTCAGTTCACGAAAACGTATAGAAGCATACAGAATGGACGAGAACCGGATACTGCCTCAAATTGAACATCTTCAATGTTCTGGGTTGTTCCAGCGCAGGAAGTTAATTTTAAAAGATTTTTACATTGTAATTTTGACTCAACTTTATGTTACACACTGAAGCTAGTTACAATGGCTGATGCCTTCTAACTTCAGAGCGTGAACTTAACAACAAGAAATAACTAGTAATTTCCTAGTTAGAATCTCGTAACTATCATATATGAATAATTTAGAAGAAGTCTTGTTTTAAACGCCAAATAATAAAATACAAAATTCAAATAAAAATAAAATCTATATATAAATATATAATTAAGAGGAGAATATTGTCAATGCTTTCAAATATTCTTTAGGGTCAAATCAGGGACATTACAACTCTATCTCTATATTGGGCTAGTCCTTTACAGTTCACTTAATTTGAATAATTATTATAGTTTTATCTACTTTGTTTATTTAAAACTTTTACTCAAACAGAAAATAAATTACAAATTTCTAAACCGTCACTAGAGGCAAACTTAATTTAAGCAAGTGAATATTCTATCATTTATGAGACTGTTAAATGTTGCGTAAGTCTGCATGGTCGTTTACATTTCTATAATCTGTGGAATCTAACGTCAAAACTAATAGTCAAATCAAGCATTATCAATTTATCAGCACAAAGCCAGAGACTATTAAATAAAAGCCACAAACCAAAATTCATCTCTCAAGTAAATGAATGAAACATGGTAATTGGAGGAGAAATGAGGTTAAACGATGGTCACATGCTTTATCTTCGTATTTAAGAAAATTTGTTCAACACATCAGGAATTTCGAAATCTCTAGTTTTGGATTGATTAATCATTTAAGGTAAGTAAACTTTGAACCTTCATAGTCCAAACAAAAGTTGGTCTTTTGTTTTTCATTGTCCCAATAAACATTTTAGGTCACCATCTATTGATTGGAATTTCAATTATCTTAGTTGATTGGTAATACTTAGGCTATTTACACTGACTAAAGATTATCAACAACTCACTAACACATATATTTTTTATTTTTACTTAATCATTTCATTTCAATATTAGTAGTTGCATTTTCTAAACTCTCATTTTCTTTTAAATCCAAAAAACAAATTGATCTGGTAAATAGTTTTTTTTAAATAATTCTTTATGTTAAATATTCCAAGCTAACATTAAAATATGCAGATAATTATGGCCTTTATGGTTTTGGTAGCTTTTGGATGTACACTGACACTCATAATTTGCCAAATAGTTATGTCCTTGTCCTTAAGGATGCAAATGGTGCATTGTGAACCCTTTATGCATGTGATTGACCAATGTTTAATATTTTGTTACTCTTCCTCCAAAGTAAGAGTTTTTTTTTGCTGTTACTAAAATTTATTAGTAAGAAGTATTTGACGGGTTAATATACTACTTAGTGACCTGACTCTACACAAAAATTCCAATCATATCAGAAATACAATTTAAAATGCTAGGAACACCCAACACATAATCTAGGACTGTATTCGAATAGTCTACTTATATGGCATCGCCTTGGCTCGTGCCCTTGATAGCTGCGTTGGCAATCACGTGACCAAGTGTAGATCTGTCCGCATAGTCGTGAACGATACCTATGCAGTCTTCTCAAGGTCTTGGTAACCATGGATATGGAAGGCTACCAGCCATGCGCTGTTGGTTTCAATGTTTGACTGGCATTTGTTTTAGTATTATTGTTTCGTCTGCTAGAGCACTGACTTCCATTTTCCGCCATTTTAAATACGGTTGTTGCTGTTCAAATAGTGTGATGCAGTCTTTGCTATGAACAGCATGAGAAGTGTAAAATCATCAAGACTGCATCAAGTCTAAAACTCTAGGGTCCGGCTAGGGAGCCTTGGACTATTCAGATACAGCCTAGATCACATATAATGTAGACCACTGCAAAATAAATATTGAGTCTATTTAAAGATATAAATAATACACACAAACCAATTACAAATTTGTTTAAAAAGCTCTCACTATGTAACCTACATTCAAGAAGCACTTGACTTTGTAGTTTGATAGAAAACACATTCTTTAACATAAACCCTTTAGGGCCACACCTATAATTGACTTTTATGTATGAAGAGTGACATGGATATCTAATCATTTTTTGTAATGTTGTGCAAGAAAAATTGTAAAACTGTTATTTAAGAAGTAATCTTTCAGACTGTTTTATCATTTTTATCTGTGTACCTACTGTTCTATAAAAAAGAGAAAAGTTCTTGTTCTGGCAAAATATGACACTCCTATCGGGTTAACAGTACTAGAATTAACTCAAGTCTTAGAAAGCCAATCAAATTGGCTCGTGGCACTAAAAGGTTTATAAAAATTATATAAAGAAATAAACAAAGTGAAAGTTATTCATTTTATTTTCGCATTTATATTACATAAGCACCTTATTGAAAATATTGTGCTACATGGACAAATTATCGATAAAAAAAATGTGTTTTGCAACATATTATACTGTAGGTCTACTGAACTTCCTTGTAGAGAAACTCACATAAACTGATGTTCCTTTAACAATATCATTGTCTGACACTTTAGCTCAGTTGTAGCGTGTCTCTCTACTGAGCTAAGGGTCCCGGGTTTGATTACTGGAATGGCTAGAAAAATTTATTATTGGTGAAATGTGGGTTTTTCCCTTTCACAGTGATGAATTAATGACTGGGGGTTGGGTGTTGTGTCTGTTATATATTTAAGTTAGTTTATAAGTCGTGTGCTGATATAATCAATCAGTTCAGAAAGTGCACATTAAATACTTCAAATGAATGAAAAAAAATGAAAAAAATCATCGCTCAAGGACAAAACATTATATTGATAAATACTTTAACACCTTTAATTCTATCATATTTCACCTCAGCTAGGGTATAATTATGCTCTTAAGGGAATTGGTTTACAGCGTAATGATGTTCATATTTGTTTCATTTTCAGTTTTGAGAGCTCAATGTCTTCACCAAAGGATCGCCACTCCTACGACAGAGACAGTAGCAGTGATACAGAGGACTACCACGATTCAGATGACAGACGGCGAAGAGTTTATCACAAAAACAGAGTCAGGTAATAATATGCCCTTGTAAGAGAGAACCAAATGTACACATAATCAAATTAATCTTGGCCATGTTGCGCATTTCACACTTTGTCTTATAGAGCGAAATCCAATTCAAGGGAGATGCAACCTATTATTTTAAAGATGCAGCCGCTGTCTTGTCCAGCGGCGGTATCCTACTTTTCATTGTAAATGCTTTTCTGATTCATCACCACCATGGCTGGGTCAGTTTAGTAAATCACCTCCATCGACTTCTATCATTCCACCATTCTTTCTCCTTAAATAGCTTACATTCTTCTCTCACTTGTAAATCTTGATCTCCAATGTTTTCATCTGGTTCTGATGGTATTTAGTCACCGAAATATCACATAACCCTCATATAATCTGCCTTAAACTACGACTAATGAGGGACTAGTGACCTTGAGCATGAGACAAGTCCTGGATAACTTGGTGGGAAAGCATTGGCATGATAAACCAAATGTCTTGGGTATGATTTCCATGTCGAGGTGTTGAATTTTCAAGCACCAAGAGTCGCAAGCTTACTTGTACACGCTCCGCAGTTACTAAAACCTACAGCCTTTGTAAGTTTGAGTAACAACCTGATGTACAAATCATTTAAACATGAACAGCAATAGTAATCACCAGGGCAATCTAATTCGACAAACTCAATTATATCAGGCCCACGTTTGGAGTCTCATCAACCTAATAAAATGAGATGATATATATTTGAGCCTTGGAAAATTCAGGAAAAAGGTATTTTAAGACATTCAGTTAAATTGATGGTATACATACGATTGATAAAAACCAAAAGGCCAGTTTATTTTCATCACAAAATCAATAAGCTAAACGTAAACAATGCAAATTAATATAACTGCAAACAATACACAGTAGGTGTTAAAAAAAGGTTAGACACATTCATTAAAATTAGGCCCCAGCCTTCAAAAAGCTCCGCAACAACTAGTGTTGTACATGCCAAAATTTAAAATAACAAAATATTTAAATTCCTCCACATCCAAATATAGGAGAACTCAGCGACTAACTGCATGCTCTTTCACAATAATAAAGAGGTCCCTCTACATTCAAATACAACTAATTCTGTGCCTAACTATACACTCTTTCACAATAATAAAGAGTTCCCTCGACATTCAAATACAACTAATTCTGTGCCTAACTATACAATATTTTACAATAATAAAGAGTTTCCTTATCTACCGTTTAGTTGTTCTCGTTAGGCGGGCGAGTCCTAGTGTCTGACATTGACGAATAAGTTGTTAACATATGAAGATTTAAATAACTTCAAACACAACAATTATAAATTGAAATATTGCTACAAATAATATTAAGCTAAACCATACCAAATTTATTAATCTTTAAACTAAAACGTCATAAAGATCTACTCCCAGGCAAAGGGTTTTAAGCATAATATAATTTAAGGTAAATTATAAGAGTTAAACACCAAATGAGTTTACAAAAAGAATAGCTACATTGATTACCAGCCCGACCACAGACTCTAATTAAGATCAACAAGAACACTAAGTTAGTGAAATAGTGTAGTTGCCGAAATTCATTTCAGTAAAAAAAAAAGTGCCAGAGTTCAGTCCTTAACATAATTTCAATAAAAAAATGCAGAAACTAATTAACAACTTAAATTATTTGGGATTAAGGCCAAATCTTACAATGTCATGTTAAAGTCCTCCTAACTTAACCGTTCATAAAGTCTAACCGTTGGTTAAACTTGATGTTGCGTTTCACAATATTATTTTGATGTGCTTGTCAAGTTATGGACGGGTGCCTTCCATTAGTTCTTATCATTAAGCTTCTCGGAGCACTAGATTTGTTACAAAGCTTTTGATTGGCTTAATTTTAATCAATAGGTTTTAAGTAACTCTTTAAATGTCTGTGAAGTTATGGAGCTGTTAGGAAAACAGATCAAAGTATAATATAAGTTTATGTTGTTGTTTATAATGTCATGTTATTCAATAATCATATTCACACATATAAGTTTATATAAAATAATGCTTTTTTCTATGCAAATAAAGATGGGTATACATGCACTGTTTATTTTAAACAGGCACATATTTAAATGCTATTTCTTAAGATTCAAAATAATTAAATATCTAAACAGTGGAGTCATAGTCAATTTTTAAACACACAATTTAAAATTAAAATCAAAATCACTCTTAATTAACCATGGACGTGTACTGGAGGGGAGAAAGTGAAGTAAAAAACATTTACCATATTAGCCATTCAGGCTTACACATAATAACTTGCAAGACGATAAAAACATAGGTAGGCCTATAGCTTTTGTCAATTAATTAACTATTTACAACAAGAAATTACCACTCTGAATCATGAAGTTAAACAATTGAAAATAATTTACATGAATAGGAAAGAAGAGCCTGTAGGGCTAAGCCAAAATAGTTATAATAAAAGTCAGTATCAGGAATTAAAAACCTCTCTCCCACGTCATATAACGACTTACAAATCACCCTATAAAACTTGTCCAAAAGAAACGTTGGCATCCCAAACTAAACAGATATATTAAATAGAGGGAATAAATTCCACATAATTATTTTATTATCATCTCGGTGCTAAACTGGGAGTAATTTATTCTTAAAAAAAATAGAGGTGATTAAATTTGACCACGAGTTTATTAATTGGTAGGTTGATGCCTTACCATGTACACCAAAGAGGCACATACAAATGGTCTTGAAAGTTAGACTTATAATGCCGCAAACCTCTGTCTTGGTAATCATTGGGGAAACATATATTTAATTACAGGTGGACAATATTAAAACCGAGAAAATCCATAAATAACTGTCCAAAGTTTTCTAAAAATAACGATGTAGCCTCACTTGAATAATAACAATTACCATAAAACAATATGGCGGAATGTTTGGAAGTTAATGTGAACGTTAAAATGCTAACCAGAAGATAGACCTCGCATTAACTTTACGAGCACTTTAAAGAAGACGCTAACTCTAACCGAACATTGTAAAATCCTAAGTAGTGGTCGTTATCGCTTAACTTCATGTTAAGCCCTAACAAAGAGAATAACATGACATTGTAAGATTGGGCCTTCATCCCTATGACCTGACAAACATCAAAGAGCACATATCACTTGCGAGCACTGGCTTACATGCAAATTAAACTCAGCGGGGAAACATGGAGGGAAGAAAACAGATGGTGGCTATCTTTCTTGTGCATTCATCATTAATAAGTCACAAACTTCTATTACACTGACACATGCACACTATGTCGTTAGTTTTTAGGCCGTGGTTGGGGGAAACAGTTGGTAGAAATAATCACTCTATTCCTCTTAGTTCTTGTGCCTGTGAATAGTCCATAACTAGGAGAGAGCTCTTCGGCAGGGGGGTTAATGGAAAGCAGATACAGTTTTAGTTCTCTTATTTTGTTGTAAACCAAGCCGTTATGACACAACTAATGTTGACGTGAGTTAAGTGGGCGAAATCCAGCCCGGACTGGCTACTTGAATGTGATAAGTCATTGAAAATTGCTAGGCTACGGGAATCGGTAGAGACATTGTACTGTTGCCTTTTTACATTCACTATGTTTTAAAATAACATTTAAGTCTCAAGTAAGAATGCTTTTAACTAACTAGCAGAGATATATATACACATACAAACACACACACACACAATTGGATGACAGATTTAAAAGTTTCTAGTAAATAATCCTTAATACATCCCTACACCAACAACTGACATATGTCACTTTGGATAACTATAATGAAAACGTATGGTAATGTATGAATCTGGTAGTTAACCACAGTAATTTAGGCCAATATTATTTATATATTTATTTGAGGACGGACACAAAGTTTATTTATTGTGTAATACCACTTAAAAAACTATTATTCACATCACTTTCACAAAATGTCTTACTAACATAACTTCAAAAATGGCGACCGACGAATTTAAACCATGTGATTGAACGTGACGGAAACAAGTTTTTTTTTACAATGATGCACCCATGCAGTGGATAAAAATATTTTATTTAGTTAAATATTTTGAAATACGATACAATAATCATAAAATAATTTATTATATAGATAAAAAATGACAAGTATTTCCTCCTTTCCAAGTAAATATGATGCCTGTAATATAAGGTATTAATGTATGCACTATATTTCATATCATAGATAACATTCCAAAACAAATGATAAGTAGGCATACTTTTAATTATGTTAAAAATATTGTTTTGGATTGGGTAAAAGGAAATTATTAAAAGTAATGAAACAGTGTAAGAAAACTTAGTTTACGTTATATTTACTTTTACTAGATCAGTAGTTCCCAAACTTTTGGAATGGTGTGCAACCCAACAATTTCCATCATTTGAAGAACCACCAAGATAATGCCAAATATTTAATATTTCGCTACATTTTTAACTGTGATCAAGAATTAAACACAAACTGCACGGCTGCACCAGTTATCTGAGCTTGAATCAATGTTGCCACCCCTACAACCACTGTTTAAATCTGTTTTACTTTTGGTTAGACTTGGTCATAATATATTTATAAAATTTGATGAGGTTCTATCTTTTTCCAACTTTAATTTGTTTGTTTGGCATCCCACTTGAAATAATTGAATGTACCACTGGTGGTATGCACACCACAATTTGGGAACTGCTGTATGCTAACTAAGAAAGTAGTATGGGTATTTTCCACCCAAAAATCCTATGTTAAATCTCGCTACATTTCGATGGAAACAAATTTGAACCAATATTTTTCACAGCTATGGGTCATCGTCCAAACCCAAACCCTGCTTGGTCCAGAAGCAGGGCGGGGGCCCCGGTGACCAGAGGCCCCATTGTGTCAGCACACCAAAGCAGTCTGTCAACATGACTCCACGCAACAGGTATATTTCCGGCTGTTGTTAAAAATTCCTGGTTTGTTTGATTTGGTATGTACTCATGTGTTTCAAACTTGTTTTATCATCAGTACCACATTAAAAATTAGAATACTAAAGGAGGGTTCTGTTTAAAAAGAAATAATATTGTCACCTTCTCGAGTAAAAACTTCATTTGAGTACCTATTATAAACATTACATTCAAATCCTTAAATCACACAAGGCTTTTTTTAAATGATTTTTAACCCTCCATCCCCACTTTTATAAAGGATCATAAGATTTTCTGTCCACTCCTCTAACATAATAATAATAATAATAATAATAATAATTATTATTATTATTATTATTTAGTTTACAATTTGGCAAACTAGATTATTTTAATTGCTATTTTGAGACAAAACGATTAGTAACTAAGCAAGTGATATGATATTTTAGAATATTTTGATTGCAGTAAATTGAGGTAACACATCATAAACATTGTAAAAAAAATCTTATTTAAGATGGATTCCCCCTTTACTGACCCCTTTACCTCCTCCCCTACCCCACCACAACCCTTATGTAATTTAACGATGGCCCCATATCAAAAGTAAAGACTCTCCTATTTTTTCTTAGGAATTTTTGCAGTGTCGTCAAAAGTTATTTAGAAATTTGAGCTATGTTTTGAATTTGATGAAATTAAATGTCTTTTTCTACAAGTATGATAAAACATTATAAGGGCACCTTGTGTGTTGGTTCATCATAAGGCCTGCGGTCTGCACTGAATCATGGTTATGGTCATTAAGTTTGAAATGCCTGCTTTATATCAATAGGTTTTTTTAATTCTTTTGCTTCTGTAATGCATTTTGTAATGAATATAAAAAATGGAGATGGTTGGATCTTATATTTCTAAAATCTAAATCTCTAATCGGAATCTTAAATTTTCTTTCAAATCTTGAATCAAAATTTGAATAATTGATTCCTTAAATATGTGCAATTTTATCTAAAGTGAAAATATTCAAAATTTAATCTGAAAAAAATTGTTTAAGGCTGCTCACAAATTATATTTAGTTTGTTATGTCTATTACATCATAAACTATAAAGAGAACACTTTTATTTACTAAATTTGTTATATTATCACAATTTTGTTAATCTTTCATCTACATAAGTCTATATAATCCCTTTTACCCATGGCCTAAAATAGTTATTTGAAGTCACTCTTTATAGTAATTGTATTTGAGATGATTTTTTTAAGATTTATAAGAATCTAAAATCTTTCGAATACCATACTATTCAAAGAACTCAATGAATCAAGAATTCAAACATCCCATCTCTAATAGATATTAAACACATTTTTAGTGTTGTCAAACCTTTATAAAGAAATTTGTTTCATGCACAATTTTAATTTTCTGAACAATAAAAAAAATCACTTTCTCTTTAATCGATTGTTAAAATTTTCTATTTTAAAAGATTCAAATTGGGTCTAGGGAAAAATATATTTCAACATATCTATAAAATCATCACAATTATAAAAACCAAAAGCTGAAAAAAATTCTGTTTTTCTCACTTTTGTTGAGTTTTCTGCAAATTGGGAAAAAATTAAATCTTAACATTAGATATGGTTGCATCACAGCTATGTTTTTGCTTTGTTTGTTTTTAGGTCGCGTGCTCTGGGCCCCGCCAAGAACCAAATGGGGCGAGACAGGGACCCTGACTCACCTTCCAACTCCAACATGGCCCTCACACCGATAAGTGATGAGAGAATCACACTCGTGGTTGATAACACAAGGTTCATATTGGACCCTGCCCTCTTTACTGCACATCCCAACACTATGCTTGGCAGGTAATTCTTTTAGCCTTGGTTCAGGAGCGAGATAAATAACAACCTGACACAGGATCAAAACTCAGGACCAACCACCAGGAAACAGCGTGTTACATCCTGATAAAGGACTGATGCTATATTAGTTTTAATTTTTACATCCATTAGTGTTTCTAGCTTATGGTCAGTTTTTTACGAAAACCATTATATTTGACACTACCGGCTTGCTAGGCCTGTCGTAGCTTCATATGCCTTATAATCTAACTTTAGATTAGGCAGGCACTGCAACCAGTCCCCGACTGTTAATTCATCACTGTGAAAGGGTAAACCCACATTTCACCAGGGATACATTTTCCGGTCATGCCAGATATCGAACCCGGTACCCTTAGATCAGTAGACAGACATGCTACTGACTAAGCTAAGACGACACTATATTATAGTAAGTTGTGTTATCTTTCTGCATTCAAATTCGTCAGCTAACTTGGTTGCGAATAATTACCTAATGATTTATTTATGTAAACAATGTGAAAACATGGTAAAGTAATCTATTAGATGTAATTAAAGGAAGCCAACCTGAAAGGAGAAGTCAAAGTGAAGGATATTTAAGCTTTGCACACCAACACTACCCATAAAATATACACCTTAGCTTAGTCGATGTCGCGTCTGTCTTCTGAACTAAGGACCCTGGGTTTGTTTCCCATCATGGTCATTAGTGAAAATTGAGGAATCCCTTCCCTTGCACAAAGTTAGACCTCACTGGCTATTTATTTATATTAACAAAATGAAGAATTTATTTGTCTTGAGCATTGCGTGATATCTAACCTCATGCAAAGGGCTGACATTTTAAAACTTAGTCACCTCTGTGCACCTTGAAACTGAAATTGTAAATTTTTCCTTAGATTTTTTAAATTTATTAAAAACTGTGTCAGATTTCTGCCTGTTTGAAGCAAATAAAAGCATTGATGGGGATAGCTACACAATTCACTGTGTGGTTACCCCAGGCAACACCGAGTACGTGTGCTAATTTTAATCAAAGGTGTTTGGAAAATGTGACGGATAAAGAGATTCTCGTTGAATTTTCACTAACTCCTTTGATTTATACCTTTCGCAAGAATGTTCAGTTCTGGTATGGACTTCACCCACCCGAATGAGAGGGGAGAGTTTGAGGTCGCTGATGGCATATCAGCCACAGTGTTTCGGGCCATCCTAGACTTCTACAAAGGAGGATTGATCCGCTGCCCTCCTACAGTATCGGTGCAGGAGCTGCGAGAAGCGTGTGACTACTTGCTTGTCCCGTTCGATGCTCACACCGTCAAGTGCCAGAACCTTCGTAAGTCATGCCACTTCACTCTCTGACAAACATGTAGGCTTTCACTTTCTGACAGACACTTAGGTTTCCACTCTCTGAAAACAACATAGGTCTTCACTTAATGTCAAATGTATGTTTTCACTCAATTTTTCACTTTCTAAAAAACACGTAGGTTCTCACTATTAATAAACACTAAATTTTTCACTTTCTATAAAACTCATAGGTTTTCACTTTTGACAAACACTAAATTTTTAACTTTCTAAAAACAATTAGATTTTCACTTTTAACAAAACCATAGGTATTTGTTTTCTAACCAACCTATAGGTTATTTTTAGGGGAAATGTGATGCTATTTTTCTCAAAGAGTGATGATATTATAAACTGAAAGTGATGTTATTATTTACAAAATATGAATCAAATTAGTATTCATTTAAAAAAACCAACTAGAATAAAACTGTCTACATTTTTCATTCATATTGTGTATTTTACTATTTATTAACATATTTGGAGAAATATCAAATATAAATACACAGAAAACATTTCACACTAAGTAATGTCAAACTCGATATCTCAATATCATTATCTTCCAATTTTACAAATAGCAACCCGCCTCGGTGGCGTAGTTGGCTAGCACACTGGTTGTGTTGACCTGCTAGACTGCTGAGGACGGGGAGATCGAGGTTCGAATCTCGGTTGGGTGAACTGGGGGTGGTTTTTCCAAAATTGTTTTCCACTCTCCCTCCACGCAAATGCGTGTTCACTTCCTCTTATTCAACCTTCCCAATTCCTAATCCATTAGCGTATAACCCAAACTGGTAGTAAGACGCGGTTCTTAATAATAATAATAAATAAAATACAAATAGCAATAGCAGAATAATGGATTATCAATTTATGTTTAGACCAAACAATAATACCATGGAAATATGTTGTCATAGAAGACTAAACAACTAAGGGAATAAAAATAAAGGAGATATATTTTGCCAAACATGACCGCCTGTAGCAAAAGTCATATATAATAATGTCCTTGCTTGGACCTAACATGAAATCTTTTAAAAACTGAAAACAAATAATCGATCTATTGAAATCAAAATTTAAGTATTGAAATGTGTAAAAATCAAAATCGTGATTTTAAGATTCAGCTGGAGTTGATTTCAGAACAGTATTTTAGTTATCAATTCTGTCACAGTACTTCAGAGCATTAGTAGTTATTTTATACATTGTTGCAAAGGATTATTTTGTAGAATTGCAAAACAAAACAAACAGTAACAAATTTTAGATATGTGTGTGTGGGCACAGTACTCAGGGTCTAGCACTATTATCATGTTAGACTTGACTACCAAGTACATAGAGATCAAGGTTCAATCCCGGTCCGGTGCACTTCCTCAGATTACACCTATCTCATCCCTTGCCCATCAGCGTGGTAGGCGTATAACCCGAACAGGTAATAAGATGTATTGCTATAAAAAAATCTGCAGAATAGGAGAGTTTTTTACTAAATTGTTTGCAACTTTGCCTTCACGCAAATGCATGTACATTTCCTCTAAATTCCTAACCTCAAGTTAGAATAATTAATATATAACATGGCAATTTGAATGGTTAGTGAAACCCTGAATAAAACAGTTACAATAAAATAATAAATAATATACTTAGCCAATGTGATAGTAATAGTCATATAAAATTATAATTAAAATATATTAATATTCTTAGCCACCTCGGTGGCGTAGTTGGCTATCGCGCTAGTCGTGTTGAGCTCGACTGCCGAGGACGGGGAGGTCGAGGTTCGAAGCTCAGTCAGGTGAACTGGGGTGGTTTTTCCTAAATGGCTTTCCACTCTCCCTCCACGCAAATGTGGGTTCACTTCCTCTAATTGAACCTTCCCAATTCCTAATCTATTAGCGTAGTTAGTATTTATAGCGTATAACCCGAACGGGTAGTAAGACGCGGTGCTAAAATAATAATATCAATGTTCTTGGTGATTATTGCTTTTGAAAAAAAAAAGTATATACATCAGGGTGTCTACTGAGTCACCAACGTCACAAAAGTCACGGAAA
The DNA here is from genome assembly GCA_902141375.1 of Timema poppense. Taxonomy (NCBI): domain Eukaryota; kingdom Metazoa; phylum Arthropoda; class Insecta; order Phasmatodea; family Timematidae; genus Timema; species Timema poppense. The sequence continues at coordinate 83,820 of CABFOV010000307.1, forward strand.
AGCTACTAATTGCAAAAGAGTTCACTGAAGTCCCAGAAAAGTCACAAATTTTCAATATTTTAGTAAAAAAAAGTCACAAAAATATGTTTGTATGAATTTACTTTGCATTGTAACTATGTGAATGCGTCGATTGTCAAGCCATCCACTAATTATGATGCTGTGCGCTAGCCGCAAGTTGTCTGATTGTTTTCATGGTGACACCATTTATTTAAAGTTTAATGTTTAATGTAAGTGCTTTATGCCTATATGCATTAAACAATGTTCAACCATTTACTGAAGGAATTTTTTGGTCATAAAAGTTCACCAAAAAATCACTAATTCTTGTTTCTCCAATTCAGTGGATACCTTAAATATACACTATGCTTATTATTACTCATCCGAACAATACGGGTTATAACCACTGTAGTAGGGTAAGGATTAAGATGGTAGTATTAATTATAAATGTACCGGCATTTATGTGAAGGGAAAGGGCGAAACCTTTTTCGAAATATATCCTTGGTTACTGCTGCCAAGTTTGCTTATCCCCAGAAAAAACATAATTTTGAACATGACATTAAGTCCGCGTGCCCATCGATAGTGTTTTATTTATCTAATAATATATATATTTAACTATATATTAGAGTACTTTTTAATGATGTGTGTAGTTTATACCACACTACCCACACAGGTGAGCACGTGGGAAAAGGCGTTAGTTTCGTCCATATTAGTTTTATGGTGACTAAGAGGTCGGGGCTTGAGTTCCTGTTGGGTGTGCATACGATTCTCTTACTTTAGTTCAAATTATTTCCTAAGTTTTCTCCATGCAAATGCCGGTAAATGTCCTCAAGAATCCTACCTTTTATATATCCATTCCAAAATATAAATTTGCGAATAGCCCTGTCTAATAGTAAGGCGTAGCGAAATAAATAAAACAATGTTCTAACATTGGCACGATATTAAGCAGCTAAGTGTACAGTCAAACCCCAATATTGTAAAACAACCATTTCAACTTTGAATAATCCACATACCAACCTCAGTGGCCACACGGTCTAACGCGCTGTCTCGTGTTAGACTATAATGCCAAGGACTAAAGATCGGGGTTCAATATCACTCAGGTGCACTGAGGGTGGTTTCCTCATTCTCTCTCCATGCAAATGTGGGTGCACTTCCTATAAATTACACTTACCTCATCCCTAACCCATTAGCCTAATTAGTATATAGGCGTGTAACCAAACCAGTAGTAAGATGCGGTGCTAAAAATTCACATAATCTGTAGTTGAATGCTCTAAAGTCTTTGGTATCCCTTTCTCAATAAATTGGCCTGCCTGTGATGGGAAGATTGGGGGTTTAATCCTGGTTGAGTGTACTGATGATTGTAAACTCATTTATATTCATAACTTTTTTACATTCAGAAGGACAACAAAAATAAAAAATAACTAAATCAAATCAATATAAAATAAATTAAAAAATAAACATTAATCAAATTAACCTTATTTATGGTGTATATAGCTGTCTTAATTTTTTCTTCTTAATCTTTCATTACCATTTATTAAAGGAACTTCGATATAGTTTTGGTCAAGACGATCCAGTTTATCTTGATAAGCATGAATAGCTAATTTTGGGCTGTGTGGTACCAGAGCCAAAAGCTACTCTTTCTCAATGTTTCTCTAATTTCATTAAGATAGTGTACAATCAAAATACCTCTATCATTACTCTTACAAACAACAACCAGAAAATTATCGTTGTTCCTTTAAAAGTATTCTCTAATAAATTGTTTAATTTTTTTACAAAATTCAAATATAATCATGAATGAAATTCCTGTTCCCTCTTAAGTTAAAAAAAGAGAGAAGGCCCAACATGATTGTGTGTCCTAAAATCCAAGTATTGTCACATAATACATTATATTATAAAACTGATATAAATATCCAATCAGGTCTTATTATAATAGCTCCGATAATTTGCTGAAAAAATTATACTTGTGAAAAAATTTATATAAAGAACAGGATTAAATTAATGATTTACTTGCTATCAACAAGAGCATTTTCCAATAAAAAAAGTCATATTTTTAATTTAGGAAAACCGCCTAAAGTGCACACAACTTGGTGACCTGGCGGTCTAGGGGTAAGGTGTCAGACTTCTGTGCTGGCGGCCGGGGTTCAATCCTCGGTCACGGCAAAGATTTATCTGATTACCAAACCCTTCCTTCACCTGTGACAAAACATCTTGTGAATAATGGGAATGCCAGGCCTCCACCGTGGTTCGGATTCCACGTTAAACTGTAGGTCCTTCATTTCATCTCACAATCACCCTACCATTACACATTAGCATAAGTGTGTATAACCCGAACGGGTAGTAAGACGCGGTGCTAATAACAATAATAATAACGCACCCGACTGAGATCGAATCCCAATCTCCCTGTCCTCGGCAGTCTAACCTAACACGAGACTAGCACATTAGATCGTACGGCCACTGAGGCGGACATTTATACTCATAATTTGCTGAAAAAATCATACTTATATAAATATTTATATAAAAACCCGGATCAAATTAATGATTTACTTGCTTTCAACAACTAGATAAACCACCCACTGTGCACCCGACCAGGATCAAACCCCGCTATTCCCATCCTCGGCAGTCTAGCCTAACACGAGACTAGTAAATTAGACTGTGCGGCCACCGAGGTGGGTATTTATACTCAAAGAGTTGTAAGTAAGTCTATCATCGTAAATAGAAATATTAGTTGAACACTTATCCCCCTTCCAATCATTGCCAAAGTTTCTGCACCTGTTGTATGTTTTATTAAGAAAGTCGCCCAAAGAGAGACAAGGAGAATTATTATGTGGTGGGGGAACCCTTACGCAAGTGTTGCCCTGGGGGAAAACCGCTGAATTATGTGTAACCAAATAACTGTCCACGGTAATTTTTTATATTGGGCCTGGAAAGAAGTTTTTTTGTGGAAATTGTAAAAATATATTTAATTTTTAAAATAACAATTTTTATTAAATTCCAATTGTTTGGATTGTTTTTATTTATTTCATCATTTAGTGTAAAACTTATTTGGATTTTAATTGATGGCTAGCAATAAATATTTTAATTTTTATCTCAATATTGTTAATTTCTATAAATATAGAAGAAGATAAATAAAAAACCCACTAGTGAATTGGTATTAGAGTTTTTGAAATATTCTTTCCTTCAGATTAACCTGTAGTTTCAATACGGACAAATTATCTCCCGCCGACTCTTAATGTTAACCTCAAAAACAACAACCTAAAAACCCTGTGAATGTGGGGAATGCCAGGCCTCCACCGTGGTTCGGATTCCACGTTAAACTGTAGGCCCTCCATTTCATCTTACAATCACCCTACCATTACAGATTAGCGTAAGTGTGTATAATCCGAGAGGGTAGTAAGACGCGGTGCTAATAATAATAATAATAACAATAATAACAACAACCTAAATCCATGGAAATACTTGTATATCCTGTGATCCCTTAAAATCAGCAAAAACATTTACCATCTATACAAATAGAAGCCCTGGCGTAGCGCTATCGCCGGTGTTACCATGTTGAACATTATATTGGATGGTGTGGTATTTGCCCAAATTACAAATAAATTGTGTTTATTTAGAAAAAAAAAACACCTTGAATTTGTGTTATTCGCATGAAAAAAGTAGAATTCATGTAAAAATTCGCTTCATCGCAAATGAGAATTTTGCATGTCCCTACTTATAGGTTTTCACTTTATAAAAATGCGTGGTCCTTCAATTTGTAAAATAGCACATAGGTTTTCACTACAGATGTCAAGATCCTCCTCCTGCTTCTTAAACTCTTTACCTTGTTTATTCGATTTTCAATTTCTCGGCATTTACAATTTCAATCTTTTTTCTAGACATCCAACTGTTGATGAATATTCAAAGCTAAATTGAAGCTGACGAATATTAAAGTGAAGTTCAAGCTGACGATAACTCGAAGTGCGGTTGAATATTTTAAAATCTTTTCACACCCCTACTTCTTCTGATTGATATCCAGGTGTAGTGTGTGACACATTATCTGTAGCGCTATGTGTGCGAGCAAGGGGACTTGTTTTATTTTGCTTAAGTGTTTAGTGGACCTTGTTTCAGGTGGCTTGCTCCATGAATTGTCCAACGAGGGGGCACGATGTCAATTTGAGGTGTTCCTAGAGCAGCTTATCCTCCCCTTAATGGTCAACTCTGCCCAGCGGGGGGACCGCGAGTGCCACGTGGTCGTCCTCCTAGATGATGATGTGGTGGATTGGGACGAGGAGTACCCACCACAGATGGGCGAGGAGTATTCACAGAGTGAGGATTTTTGGAAGTGTTTCAACATGGTGATTGGTCCTGTGAATTCTCCAATCCTTAAGGATATTTAGTATTCGAGAATTTAAAAAAACACTCAAATTTTTAATATTTGATTTATATGCATTATGAATTTTACTAGTGGCTGAATACTTTAGCGGCCAAGCTCGTTTTAGACTGGGTTGTTGATACTGGGGAAAAGAGTTCAAATCCTGGTCAGGTCTATTAAGGGTAGTTTTTCCTAAATGGTCTTACACTCTCCTTCCACCCAAATATGAGTACACTTGCTCTAAACTCAACCTTCCTCATCCCAAAGTCATAAATGTAATAACGGTTAGTAAGCTGCTGTGCTAAAAAAAACTTTCAAGTACTATATTCTTGAGTCAAGTCATGTTATCTACAAATGTCACTTTTGATAGATATTATCAATGTTGACTGCCAAATATGTTTGTATTTTTAAGTGGGTGCGAGTAGGAATTTTTAACATAAGTTGAGTTTCTATGAAAAGCTATATAATATAGAGCAAGGCAAGGTTTTTACTAGAAATATTTCAAGTTGATTTTTTGAAATAGATTCATGCATAAACTAGGGGTCTGCGAGCTTGAGTTTTTTCATTCCAGTCGAACTCAAGTCGAGTATTTCTAAAAGCTCTCTCGTTCAAGTATTGTATATTCATAATTTTAAAACGTTAGAAAGTATATTAAAACACATGTTCTTAAAAGATGAATAACACTAATTTTTATAAATAGTAAATAATTTTGAAAAAAAGAGTTAAATAATGGAAATATAGGGTTTTAAATTATAAATAACACTTATAAAACACAATTTAAAAATAAGAACAACACTCAAATAAAAATCTAACAAAAAATAATTTTAAAATGGTTTCAACACTCGTGTCTTTAAAGACATTAAAATTACACTAACAATTGTCCATTGGCAGCAGTGTAAAGTGTGAACTGTGTTCTTCTTTTCATTGTAAAGGCCATATTGTGTTTGTCCCCCTTTCATATGTTTCTATCCACCTTACAATTACAAAAATAAGTTAATAAAATCAATAATCGCATGATTGCTTGGACAGTGTAGAAACACTGTACAATAATGTAAAGTAAGTGAAAGTGAAGGAAGCCAACCTGAAAGGAGAGTTAGGTTAGGCCTAGATAGGAACAAGCACACTTCTCTCTTCATTTCTTCCTAACCTTTTCCACTTTCAAAACTTCCACAGTTGCACATTTGTTTTAATTTTTGGGAATATTACTTTTTCATTAATGTATCTTCATATGAAAAATAAAATATGTTTTAAAATTCAAAACAATGTGCAGCTGTGGATGTTTGAAGAAGTAGGAAGTGTAAAATTGAAGGAAGAAAATAGAAAAGTGGGTCTGTTTATATCTAGGCCTAACCTAACTATCCATTCAGGTTCGCTTCTTTAACTTTCACTTTACATTATTGTAGTGTGTTTCTACACTGTTTTGATAAAAAGTTAATAAAATCGATGTTTTAATTAGCTAATATTTCCCTAAATTATGCTTCAGTAACTTAATTTCCCATATAAGAAAACGTACGAATCATAAAATGTTAGAAATTTGAAGTGTTTCATATTTCATTTATTTTTCCTAAGTGTAATTGTGCATTACCATGTCTTCTGCTCCATTTCTTTTCCTCTATGCCCAGTTGCACATGCGCGTTGTACAAGATCTCGTTAGACATTATTTTATTGAGAATTAACTCCACTTCAATTTTTAACGGTTATAAAAGTTAATGCTGATACCTTAAAATTAAAAATAATATGACTAAAATAATATTTCTAGCAAACAATATGAAATAGTAAATTATTTTTTAATTTAAATGTAGTAAGTTTGGTAAAATATGTATTGTAATAAATAAGATCAACATTAATTTCACAGGATAACCAATGTAATTCTATAACTAAATAGTAACTAAACTAGAGCTAGTTTTGTAGCTAAACATATTAATTAATACAAGTTTTAAATATCTTAAGTTTGAAAGATACTTTTGATATGACATTTTAATGTAACATCAATTATTATTTTAGAAAGGGACCAGGTAACGATAGTAAAAAAAATCATTCATTTATTTAGTAATCTTTTTAGCTATTTTTATTTTCATTGCATTGTTATGGCAATACAAGTGAACAACTTTAATCAAGTATAATTCAAAATGGATGACAATATTGAATACATTTACTGGTCAAAAGTGGTTTTAAAGCTCTATTACATTATTAATGTTAAAATTGAAATAAATTTTTAACAATTTGTTAAGTAATTGAATGATTCATAAGTGGAAATACTGATATTATCTCAATTAAATAGACTTTGCTTACTATTGCATTTTAAAAATTGATTATTAAGTACATTAAAATCTCAAAAATGACAAGCCTGCAAAACTTTTGATCTCAAGCTCGAGTTCAAGCTTGAAATATGAGTACTCGCAGAGCCCTAGCATAATCCATGAACACACACATTAATTTTAAAAAAAATTGAATTTGGTCGATGTTGTTGAAAGTTATTTCCCATATTCAGATTTTTAAATTAATTTAATATAACTGGACAAGTTACATTTATTTTAAAATCAGACAACAGGAAATATTGGGGGACTCTATATACTATGAAATGTCTTAAAATTGAATCAAATTAGTTAAACTTAGACCCGCTTCGGTGGCTGCATGGTCTAAGGCATTCCTCTTACAATAGACTTGACTGCCGATGACAGGCAGATCGGGATTTGAGTCCCAATCGGGTGTACTGAGGATGGTTTTACACTCTCCCTTCGCCCAAATTTGGGTACACTTTCTCTAAATTCAACCTTCACCACTAGCACATTAACATATGCGTACAACTCAAACACGTAAGATGTGATGATAAAAAAAATTGAAATATTTTAAACAAAATAGAAAACTTAAGATTACTAAAATATCTCGAGTTTATAAATATTCTCGAGTTGAGTCAAATTTTCAAGTGCTCTTACACCCCATATTACTACCCAAAAGGTTTTTTACACAATTAATTTAAACTTTGTAGTTACTTTAATAGAGTAGGGGAGGGTCCTCAATGTCAAGTGATCCAATGAAAAAATTAGTACCTTTTAAATATAGGTACCCCCATAGATGGTAAAAAATCCAAATTTCTAGATTTTTATCTGCTTTTGAGTTATCTTTTAGAAACATTCATCACCACTTTGAAGAACTACCAACCTGACTCATTTCATTTCTAGCTGTCAACAGCACGGCCATGTATAGGTTCTTCAAATATATTGAAAACAGAGATGTGGCAAAACAGGTTATGAAGGACCGAGGTCTGAAAAAGATCCGACTGGGGATTGAGGGATACCCCACTTACAAAGAGAAGATCAAGAAACGGTCAGGGGGGCGAGCGGAAGTCATCTATAACTATGTTCAACGTCCATTCATCCACATGTCCTGGGAGAAGGAGGAAGCCAAGAGTAGACACGTGGATTTTCAAGTGAGAATTTGATTCGATTTTAACTTTAATTTGTTTCTTAGGTACTGAGATGAGGTGTTCCAGGTTCGATTCCCATAATTTATTATTGGTAAAATTGGGTCCTCTGCTTTCACAGTGATGAGTTAATGGGCGAGGAACTGGGTATCATGTTTGTTCTGGAGTTAAGTTAATTAAGTTAATATATAAGTTGGGCTGATATAATTAAGTACCGGTATGTTCAGAAAGTTCACTTTGAATACCACAAATTAGACATCTGCAAATAATTTTTTTTTAGTTTAATTGAATCAAATATTATTTGCGAATTTTGATTAGTTATTGTATTGGATCAGATCCTAGTTAAATATGCTAAAATTATTAGGTTCAATAAAGAATTGCAGATTATATAGAAAAACATTAGATTAATTTAGGACCCTAGTTCATGTGATTTCTATTAAGTGTTTTTCAATGTGTTCATGCAACACTAAATAGTTAATCTTGTCAAAGTTAAGTAGTAAAGAGCATAATCTGTTGTAAGGATTATAAACTATTTAAATATATCTTCACTCCTCAAAGTTAACACATTGGTTACGTATTATAGGGAATTCAAAGGTTTTATAAAGGCTGTTAAAAAAAAAGTGTAGCTTATTTTCTGGTCATTATTAATAAGCATATACTTAATCACACAAGGATTGTTATTAAAAATATACTAAAATATTTTAAGCACATTGTGGCATTTACAAAAGCCTAAAACCCTATTGATTTTGTTCTAGTATAGTTTGATATGAGTTATCAAATAATATAAAATTTTGATCATTATCAATATTATTGTAACTTCGCAGACTTCTACCTCTTATTAAAAAAAACCTGATTTACAGTTACGTTTCCAAAAACCTATGTCTTTTATGAATAAATAAAGCACATTAATCGCTAGCAAAAATGTATGTTTGCCCATGATGCTTTGTGAAACAAACTAGAAACAAGTGGTAACTGACATTTTTTTTTAAAGAAATTTAACAAAGCTTTTTAAGTTCTTATCACACGAGATGATTTCAAATTAAATGAAACCAATCAAAACAGAACACACATGCTTTTAATTCATTGAGTTATTTGGCTTATTTCAAATCATTGATATAGATGCAGCTCTATGCTAATAATTCGCTTTGTTGGTCCATGCACACATCTTATTGAGTTGGTTGGTTTTGAAATTTGTTTGGGTCTCCCACATTATGTTGTTGCACAGAAAAAGGGAAGCCAAAGAAAGTTATTTCAAGTATCGCCAACTGCCAATGAGTTTGAAAGCTTGTAATTGGTTTAGAGATCATCAGCTAGTTATGTTTATGCTTTGCTCTTGTTTTTCGGTGAATGTGTGAATCCACAGTAATGCCTTCATTGATTAAAGAATCAAATACTTACACATAATTAGTTTAACGCTGAGGTGGACACCTTGTCTTTCATATCAACTCTAGCTTGAAATGCTTGAACTCTTTTACAGTGTGTTAAATCCAAGTCTGTGACCAACTTGGCCGAAGCCACGGCAGATCCGGCCCTGGAGTTGGATGCAGGTGGCAACCCCATTCCCATCACTATTGTCTTGGAGCCCCATGGGGTGGAGCATGAGGAGGGTGCAGTGGGGGGAGTCATGCTCCCTCAACCTACCGGCAACGAGCCTTATCCAGAGCTGCGAATACCCCCTGAAGAAATCCAATAAAACGTTAATTTGCTGGTGGTGTTGGTTGTGTTTCACAGCTATGCAGGGAAGAAAATCACTTTTAATTTTCTCTAAAAAAAAAAAAAGTCTGAGCCAGGGAAAAAAATCTGTACTTTTGCTTCTTATAATTTTAAGTTTTGATTTTAGATATTAAATTATTACAACAGAATTGTTGTTGAATGAAATGCATATGAGAACTATTTGGCTAAGGTAAATGTGAATTTATTGTAATGCTTCGAGGGAAACCATTTTCCATTTTAAGTAATATTCGCTAGTGGTGTGTGAAATACACGTTTTCAACTCGAAGAAAAGTCAAATCAAATATACAAAATTTATAGATGGATTGGACCCATTTATTTTACAAATTAGAATCTTCACCTAACCTCTGAATCTCAAATATGAATACAACTCTTGGAAACAATAATGGACATTAAAGGAAATCAAATATATAATATAATATGTTTAAAAATGAGGTGGCCCAATGGCTAAATAATTTTATAGTAATGGATATTGGTAAAACTAAGGAAAATGGGAAAATAAACCAATAAGAGTAAATTTGATGAAGAAAGCCCACCTAGGGAAAGAGGAAAAATGTGGGAAGAATCTAATGCACAAAGGTGACATCTTCTTTTCTTCTGTCTTCTATAGTAGAAGTAGTCACACACACATTTTAATACATATAGAATAATATTTCGGCATTGTTGCCTTTATCAAACATAAAAAAAAGAAAAAAGAGAGAGTACACCTGACACAAACACTGGGGTACTCCATTTTGAATGTCGAAATATTATTCTATTTGTGTTAAAATGTGTGTGTGACTACTTCTACTTAGATGACAGAAGAAAAGATATCACATTTGTGCATTGGATTCTTCCCACATTTTCCCTCTTTCTCTGGGTAGGCTTTCTTCAGCAAATTTACTCTTAGTTTATTTTCCCTTTTTCTTTAGTTTTATCAATTTCAATTATAAAACAATATACCGTATTTACCCAAATATAAGACTACTCGAAAATAAGACGATACCCATTTTGAGAACTTGAAATTAGGGAAAAATATTTGTATTAGTTTTTTAGAATAGTCAATATTTAGTCACTAACAATAAAAAGTAAAATAATACTATCACATCAATATTATTCATATACTATATATTAGTTAAATTTGCATTGCTGCAATGCATATTTTATTCCGAGTAACATCATTATCACATGGATCAATTATTATTATTATTATAGTATTATAACATATTGTGTTTTAATATAAAACGTGTTTAAAATGAACCAAAAACTTTGTTATCCCCTTCACTTGTTGCATCATCATCACTTGATTCACGTCCATCCTCACTCGAACTCGGATAGTCTTCTTTTCCATCCAAACTGTTACTTACACAGCACTTCTTGAATGCTTTTTTAATGGATTCAGTAGAAATACTAGTCCATGCGGTTTTTATCCACTGGCCAAGTTGTCCAACTGAAGGCTTCTTAATGTTGCCACTGGGGGTTAAGGGGCAGTTCCCAGATAACAGCCACTCTTCATATTGGCGTCGGAGATGGTGCTTGAAAGATTTATTTACGGCAACTTCAAGTACTTGTAATTGTGATGTCATGCCTTCTGGAATTGCTACTAGGTCTGTGTTTAAAGAGGCTACTTTATTTTTTACCTTTTATGTAAGATGACCCCTAAAGGCATCAAGGGTTAGCAATCCTCTTTGCCTTAGTAGGGCTCCTGGTCACCTGTCCCAAACTTCTTGAAGCCACGAAACCATTAAATCAT
>CABFOV010000307.1:96094-119626 GCA_902141375.1 Timema poppense
TTTTACTCTTTCCCTAGGTGGGCTTTCTTCATCAAATTTATTCTTACTAGTTTATTTTTCCTTTTTATTTAGTTTTATCAATTCCCTCTATTATAAAAAAAACCTTATGACGATTTTCTAAAACGAATTTAAGAACCGCATTATCTAGTTCGGGGTGACGCCCCACTTTTGGTCCATGAAAAGATTTCCTTGTGGAATGAGCACATTTCAGCCGCTCCTTCATACCCCTCCAACGCCGTACATTTACTTTAGTGATTCCATAATGTCGTGCAGCTTCACTGTTGTTAGTTTGTTCGGCGAGATGAACCACTCTTAATTTGAAGTTAGAATCATAACTATTACGATGTTCAACACTTTTTTTCCGCTCTACACTTCCTTTTTTTTTCTCTGTGGTCACCCATTGACTTTAAACTTAATTTGACCTTGGCTTTTCTGCAACGAAATAAACTAAATTTGAAAATTAAAGTCTTGGAAAGAATACGTTTTAGAACACACAACTCATAATATGCCAAGTGTCGCCATGCTAATTTATCGACAATTAGTGAAGTCGTGAATTTGTTAAAAAGTATCGCTGTATCAGGTTTGCTGTAGTACTTCATAGCGATATATCGATAGTAACTATTCGATATATTTTTCCGGACGCTTTGTGAAATATCGTGAATGATAAGGTGTAATTGTATTTTCGTGTTTGGAATTTTATGAAAATGCATGGTACATACTAGTCATGACTAGTTACTTCCCTCTTTTATATTCCGCATTGGTGTTAAAACTATACATTGCGTTAGTTGTAATGTTTAGGTACGACTTTTTACGAATGGATCGAGGATATCAACTGCGATTTAGGTGGTGGAACAATAATGGTCGATAGAGAGTGGTTAGAAATTAACCAGTGACAATGCGGCATCGTCATTACATCATTCCTTTTATAAATCTCATGAAATTGTTGGTTGTCTTTTAGGCCTAAAACAGCGTGGAAACCACAATTTACAATTAATTTTTAAACTATAAGATTTTTTAAACATATTTATTCGTTCCTTTAACTATTTCAAGGTTTTATTATAGTTATTGAGCTATGAAAGTGGCCAACATGGATGTCCTTAGCACAATACATCGTAATAGCTGGAAACAACACAAATACAATATTTAACTATGTGAATATCTTCTATAACGAAAAAAAATGCAGGTTTGTTTTAGAATTTAAAACATGTACGTACCTTTTCTTTGTAAAATAAATGTATAACGGTATATCGGTACTATACAACATACAAATATTGATCTTATACCAACATTTTTCTTAATGTGCAAATATAAGACGACCCCTGACTTTTCAAGGTCGAAAACTGAAAATTAGTCCAGTCTTATATTCGGGAAAATACGGTAGTAATAGAAATTCACCTTGGTGTGTGAATTGTATTAAGGCGTCACTCCTGCAATAGACTGAACTGCTGATGATGGGGAGATCTGGGTTCAATCCTGGTTGGTTATATTGAGAGTGGTTTTCCACTCTCGCTCCACACAAATATGGGTACATTTTCTCTAAATTCAACCTTGCTTATCCCTAACCCATTAGCTCAAATTAGTACATAAGCATGTAACCCGAATAGGTATCTGAATTGAATATAGTTGTAAAAACAAAATTATTTTTTCAGTCCCAGACAACAGGAAATATTGAGTGACACTGTTCACTATGAAATAATATCTTTAAATTTAATCTAAATAATTTAATTCAATTTTGACAAGATAAAGTTGAAAATTTGAGTTTTGGATATTACATTTTTTAGTCTAATTCAATTTACTACCACAACTCCAAAACTAGACTCAAACTCCCACATCCCTAGCAGAGAGCAAGGCCAAGGTATAAATAGGTGTTTTGGTGTGTGAGAGCTAAATTGTGGTTAGTGTTTTTTTAGTGCTGTAAGTGTAACATATTTTGCTGAAATAACTGTTGTGTACCTGTTCTGTCCAGCTTTGGATGTTTTCAATGCCAGTTCGGTTGCTTAAGGCACCTATCTGCTGTGTTGTCTTCCACCATTCAGTTGGCAAACCTTTATCAATGTGATTTTTTTTTTACATGGATATATTTATAAATACTGTATTTCTTCGATTCCTAGACACTTTTTTTCCCCCATTTAAACATCTCTAAAAACGGGTTGCATCTTAGAATTGCAGCTTTTTTGACCAATATTTTATCAGATAATAAAGATGGCTCAAAAGAATCAGACTAATAGTGATTCAGAAGGAAGTGATGAATTAATAGCTATTGTTAGTAAATTGAATTCTGTATTAAAAATATTTCTTAGTTAAAGGGTAATAGAGAGTTTTTTAATTAAATTTCTTTGAATCAAAGCTTTTTTTTCTGTTGGTGTTTCTGAAAACTTAAGGGTCGTCCTACAATTGATGGCATCTTAGAATCGAAGAAATATTGTATTTCATTCTTACTGGCATCCTATGAAGTAAAATACTCCTTACTGCCAATAATATTCTAAATTTTAAAAAAAATGCAGCCTGTATGGTGATGAATTTTGCACAAATATTTGTTCACATAAATTTGATGTACTGCATTTTTTTTTTAATTTTGTATATGTTCTAAAGTGTTATGTTTGTAACTTTTAAGTATTTAATACATTTTTAAATGCAAATTATACTAATTGTTTTTTTAATTCCTCTATGACCCCTACAGATAAAAAATAGATGAACTTTAATGTAATATTGCATTGGACTGGTGTTGATGGGAATGCTTCCAGTGATAGGGCTTAAACAAAAGTTTAGTTTGCAAAAGAAAAGTTTAAAGTTAACAATTCTTTCCTTAAAATAGTTGAACTAGTTTATCTTTTCAAAGTGATCATGTTCAATGTGAACTACAGGGTGACCCGCTTTGGTGGTAAAATGGTCTAGGACAGCGGTTCACAAACTTTTTGAATGGAATACCACCCCAACAATTTCCATAATTTGGAGTACAACCAAGATAACAATTAATATTTACTATTTTGGTAAATCTTCAATGGTGCCCCATATACTGCTCAGTTCTTGAGCTTGAATCAGTGTTGCCACTGTTTTACTTTTGGTGAGACTTGGTCATAATATATTTATGATGTGATGAGGTCCTATATCTTTTTCAGAGTTAATTTTCTTGGCTTCTCACAGCGTACCACTGGTGGTACGCTTACTAGAGTTGGGAACCGCTCGTTTAGGGTGCTACACTCTCATTAGACTGGACTGACGATGATGGGCATAGTGGTTTGAATCCCGGTCAGGTGTACTGAGGGTGATTTATCACTAATGATTTTCCACACTTCCTCTAAATGTAATCTTTCTAATCCCTAAAATATAAGTGTACTTGTTACATATGTGTTTAACCCAAATGTTTAGTGGAATGTGATAGGGGAGAAATAATGCAATACCTCATCCATTTTCGCTCACAGAAACAGTGATGTACACATTAAAAAAAAACAACCCACAATTAATCATGTTGGGCTTGTGTGGGTTCGAAGGGAATTCATTGTTGACATTTTCCCTTTTCTAGCAGAGCTACCTCCTTCTCAGATTCAATCAATAAGTACCCTTGTCGCAATATCTATAACATAACTGGTATGAGTGTAGGTCATGAACTACAAGCAGTAGTTCACTGATGAATGAACTATTTAACAAGATAAATTAACTCTTTGTCCATCCTTAGTTTAAACTCTGGCCAAGAGTACAGAGGGTCATTTCCTCTTCACCTAATTAAATTAAATATGTGAAAATGTCAAAAGGGTATAAAGATGCAATGCGCGTGCACACACACACATCGATCTCTGTGGTCTTGGTGTAAAGTGCTCGCCCCAGGATCTGAAGTTTGTGGGCTCAAATCCAACTGAGTTTGATGGATTTTTCTTGAGAGATAAGAATCCATAGCACAACTTCTTCAGGAGGGTAAGTAAATCCGGTTCCATATTAATTGTGTCATTTTAAAGAACCCTGGAAGATATTTGAAAATACCTTTCCCTGCAAAAAATTGGTAGGCCCTTTTGCCCTCACTCATAGAAATTCTTGTGTGCTGATATAATCATTCAGTTCAAAAAGTGAACGTTTAATACCACCCAAAATTAAAAGTAATATACACAAGAAAAGTGAAGTTTTTTTTTCTTACTGTCACATTTATTTTCTGTACAGCAATCCACATTTAGACGTGTGTTGCCAGAGCATGCAAAAAATAAAATGAACAATGTTTTCATGCCCAATGGATGTGAACGTATTTTATAAAAGTACAATATTAGTTGAATGATCCACACCAGTCGGCCTCTTGGTACAGTAATTCGCATTCCTGTCAGTACAAAGGATATCTTTCCTGAAGGGGAATTGTTCCCAGTTGCCTTGGTCTTGTTAATTAAGCTGAAGTTAGGTTGAAGACTTCTGGCACCACAACTTAATCACATCACCCCATCGGGTTGAAATAACCACACCTGCATGTTCCCCAAACTCAGAAGACAGTTCTATATCCGCCACTGCCAGTAGAAGACCAGGAATGTCTACCCAACGAACCATGGTGGCATACGAAGAAAGAAAAACTACCACAGAATGCATATGCATTTTTAGTGCATGAATACCCTTTGAACAGAATGTTAAAACTAAAAAATTTTCTACAAAACCTCAAAGTTATTAAAAACAACAGATATTTGTTTAATAAAATAGCAATAAGAAAAAATTCAAATAAAATATGAGCTAATGTGTGATAAATAATTGTCATTTTGCGTTGGATTTTATAATCAACTTTTATTTTACTCTCTTCCGACCCTCCCTCCCAATCCCTTTGATAACTAACTTTTAGTTTATTTGCCCTTCTCTTGTACTGTGATTTAATTTAATATAGATTATTAGCACCGCGTCTTACTACCCATTCAGGTTATACACACGCTAATGTGTAATGGTAGGGTGATTATGAGATGAAATGGAGGACCTACAGTTTAACGTGGAATCCGAACCATGGTGGAGGCCTGGCATTCCCCACATTCATTTAATTTAATAATTGTAGGTGACCTGGCGGTCTAGGGGTAAGGTGTCAGACTTCTGTGCTGGCGGCCGGGGTTCAATCCTCAGTCTCGGCATAGATTTATCTGATTACCAAACCCTTCCTTCACCTCTGACAAGACATCTTGTGAATGTGGGGAATGCCAGGCCTCCACCGTGGTTCGGATTCCACGTTAAACTGTAGGTCCTCCATTTCATCTCACAATCACCCTACCATTACACATTAGCGTAAGTGCGTATAACCCGAACGGGTAGTAAGACGCGGTTCAAATAATAATATTACTTTATTAATGTTGGAAATATCTTCTGTAAATAATTTATCAAATAAATTCTATCGTATTTATATATGTTACATTAATATCAAGTTATATATGTGTTACGTCAAACCGCGGTAGATCAAGGAACGTATTATCCGCGGGTATATGGACNCGGGGTTCAATCCTCGGTCCCGGCACAGATTTATCTGATTACCAAACCCTTCCTTCACCTCTGACAAGACATCTTGTGAATGTGGGGAATGCCAGGCCTCCACCGTGGTTCGGATTCCACGTTAAACTGTAGGTCCTCCATTTCATCTCACAATCACCCTACCATTACACATTAGCGTAAGTGCGTATAACCCGAACGGGTAGTAAGACGCAGTGCTAATAATAATAATAATAATTTAATAATTGGGAATAAAGAAATGCAGTCTTCATCACAAACCGTTTCTGGCCTGTGGCCGGGTCATTTTAATAAAATGCTTCCATCTTCCTATTTCCTTACACCATTCTTTTCATCTCACTCGCTAACTTTCTGTCATCTACTCCCTTCCATTATTCTTCCCCCACAGTCCACCCTAGTAAACATTTAGTTTCAGCATGAGTGAAGATAGTAAAAAGTTGTTTCTTTCAATTCTGAGGTGTGAGTTACTAATGTCAGTAAAATAATGATATTAGTAGAGTATCAATAATCTTTTCACACCCCTACACATATGCAGCAGAAACATGGATAGTGAATTTAAGAGAGACATGGAAAGTGAATGAAGTTTGTGAGGAGCATATTAGCTGTCACGAGAAGAAACAAGATTAGGAATGAAATTATCTGGGCAATAGTGGGGGTACAGGGAGTAAGTGAGATAGTTAAGGAAACAAGACAGATGGTATGGCCATGTAATGATGTTGGAGTACGTTAGATAGTAGAGGAAGCAAGACTGGAATAGTTTGGCCATGTAATGAGGATGTTGTGTAACCAGTCACTCGCCTCTGACAGCTGTTTTGATAACCAACTTCAGCGTTGGATGCTATTTTGTACCTAGTCGCCCATTATCATCTACTCCTCTTCATCATACGGTGTCGTCCACGGCAGTCAGTAGGTTCCAGTAGAGCATCTCGGGGTTATATAGATAATGGTGGGGGTAGATGGACACAGCCAATTAAAGAGATACTATTTAGTGTAGAATTTCAAGTTTTATTTTAACTGAATATTATAAATGTTGGTACCACGGTTACTTAATTTAGAGAAACAAATTTATTTATGACATTGATACGGATAATTATTTAGGGTAGTGGTTATTTAGCCACCTGGTCTACCTCTCCTTTCACCCATCTCGAAACTATCTCTATAGGTTACGAAAAGTACTTAGTGAATACAGGTCTTCCCGGTTTGTGTGCTAACCGGCCAGTGTCTCGTCTGACGCTTTCCTTCCACATAGGGTCAAACACAGACGCTAAATCGAATGTGCTTATTGGCCAGGAGTCCGCGCCAAAACCTCCCCCTCCCCTGAAAGACCACACGTGCATCTCCCAGCTTTAGTTAATAATACATTGCATGATGCTTAAAATGAAAAGTTAAAGTAATAAATTTGGATGACTCTAATATTCCAACAAAGACTTTAAATAATGAAAAACTATTAGATTAAAAGTTTAAAGACCTGAAAATGAAGTTAAAGAATTGAAATTTAAAACATATATTGCTTACAACTTTGGTTATGATTTATATTACTTATAATTACCATAAAACCCCACACTTTCTTATAATTAACCATTTGATAGTAATAAATAGAATTAAATTAGGCCTAGATGAATGGAAAAGCAAAATGTATTTATCAGTTTAGTACTCTCAGTATCTTTAGTGTATTAATATGTAAACAATGGCAAACTAATATAGTTTTATAAATGAAATGGTTGAGAGCTAAGGGCTTAAAACCTTGACAACTTTACAGTTGGAATACATGAGATGGTAGAGATAGCAAGACTGAGATGGTATGGCCATGTATATTCCATTCACGGTAGGAATTACTCTCTGAAAGGTCTTTTTTACTACCAATATTCTACTATATAATAGATTTCTGGTAGGGAAAAAGACCTTTCAGAAAACAATTCCTACGGTGAACAGACTTTAATAAGGACGGTGAAGAGAATAAAAAAAAAATTGGTATGTGTACTTATGTACGCGCGTGAGAAGTTATACTTCTTTGGCATCATTAAATAAATAATACAAACGGATAGTTAACCTCAATTATATTGGAGCACTTGAAAAAGTCTATAAGTACAATTTTTTTCACTAATATTTACGAATAGTAAATAACATTAATCAAAACATTCAATTTAAATCACTACTGAATATAATTTATTAGCACATATGTAATTCACACTTGTATGAAACTAAAACACGTGTTGTGAATGTAGAAACTAGAAACATGTGGATAAATATTATATATTATATATATGAAAACAGTGATCAGAGGCGATGAGCGTACCAACATGCGCAACTAACAGAGGTTCTATTTCTATTTTGTTGGTAGTTTTTTTTTCGAGACTTAATGAGCAGTTTAGCTTCAACCTGTTACTTTTGTGTTACAGTGATGCGCGCGCATCTTAAAATTTCACTCATCATTTTTTCATAATGCGCCTAAAGAAGTATAACTTCAAAAAGATGGAAAAGAGTGTAAGGGAGATCAAGCAAGAGAAGAAAGGAGAAAATAATAGGATGTGTGCAAGTGAGAGGATAAGAATGGTGGAATGATAGAGCAATGAGGCATTTTACTAAACTGACCTGGCCACATGTTGGAAAGAGTTGATGATGATTATTATTATGACTACAAAGGAAAAGGTGTAGGAAACAAAATTAATAAGTGATGTCTGTACAATATTTTGAAATTAAAAAGCTTACTTTATTAACGAACTCATAAATATAGAAGTTTCCAGTCTTGTTGGAAAAAACAACGCTCCCTTTAAATCAACTCAGAAGAGTGTTTTTTAGATTCTTCTACAGACTCTTGTAGGCGGAAATTGTCGCACGCTATTTTCCACTTGTCACCCTCTGCCGTTATCATGAAGCTCTGCTGAAAGGGTTTGGACACGTTGTCTTGAAATCTAACAAATCCAGAAACCTGGATTACACATGTAAGTTGGCTCGACACGATTGAATCTGAAACAAAAATTGTGTTAATTGGATTTTTTTTAGCACCGTATGTTACTACCTGTTTCGAGTTATATGCATATGTGCTATGGTGAAGGAAGGTTGACTTTCGAGGAAGTGTAGGCCTACACAGGAAAAACCACCCTCGAATCTCAATACACCCAATCACAATTCACATCCCAATCTCCCCATCAATGGCGATCTAGTCTATTGCGAGAGTTATGCTTTTGACCAGAGGTGTCAATCTTATGTTATCATAAAATTCATAAAATTGAAAATAATGAGGGGAACACATCTCAGAAAGTTTAATATTGTCACCAAGTTTAAAAAAATATCAATTTTAAAATCTTTACAGCTATAAAAAGAAAATGGAGATAAAATCAAATTTAAGATTGACTCTAATTTTTTCTCCGGAAATTGAAACTCTTTTATGTGGTAAGGGAAAGAATGTTACATTTTTAATCTTTTGTTGAAGTCACTTTAATAATCGAGAGCAAACGTGTGCTCATATGCCGCAACATCACGGGTGTTTTGTTCCTTTTTGTAAGAGAAAAAAACTGTTTGAACACATACACACGTGCTGCCAAAAAATGCATACTTTTTGTTTGAAAAATTTAACAATTTTCATGAATCGAGTTCAGTACACTCTCATTTGCAAGATATCCCAAAATAGTTCCCAATTTACAAATGTCATAATCTCAAATGGTGCATGTCTACCTTGTTTATAATAAGGAAGATTGGGTCGTATTGAACGTTGGTTCACCAAAAGGTCCACGGACCGCAAAGAATCATGGATTGGGTCATATGTAAGTTTGACATGTCTACTTTATATCATTCGACGACCAAGGTAAGTTACATCGGACTTACGTGGAATATTATTGTACGCTGAGTACTGCAATTACCTACAACTGTAAAACATTCTACCCATCCCTTTAAACCTGTCCAAACAATATGTATAATTATACTAATAGGGGAGTTGAGAAAAAGTGGAAGCACTTTCTGTACACTTTGGCAGAAATCTAAACCCTGACCTCGCAGTGATCGACAGACCAGGCTAGATAAGCCCGAGTTGAGTCCAATTTCCCACCGATGTGGATTTTGCTCAAATGCTTTGCAATCGCGTAGATCTATAAATCCCATTTCCAGATAAAGGGCCATACTTTCACGTATTCATACATCAAGTCATGTGATCTTCAGATGTCACTTTTGATAGTATAATCAATACTTATTATAAAATAACAATAATAATATAGTAAAACATTGGCAATGTTGACCACCAATAAATGTGTTTGTATTTTCTAAAAAATCCTTTCCTATGAAAATTGGATGTTGTATAATGTTTTATTGGATGACCGGAAACTTGGCGAGTTTCACATATCCTGGGTTCAGTTCTAATAACCTCTAAAAAGATTTGCATTGGTGGGTACACAAACTAATGCAGCTGCATCATTTGGTCTAATTTTCTAACAAATGGAAAGTCAGTGTTCGAATCTTGATTGGGTGAAACTAAGGATGTTATTTCCCTATATATTGGTTCCCATCCACTTTCCACACAAATGCAGTACATTTTACTATAATTTTACCCTCCTCATCTCTACCCCATTAGTGTAGATATGTAAATAGCCATTGCAAATAGAAAGATGCACATAAAAAATAGAAATAAAATTTCTCTGAATATCTTTACAAAACACCCCACCGCTGATAAAGTGTCAGATTTAAAACACCTTTAAGATACTACACAGTCTCAGTTGATAGCGTGACTGCTTAGAGAACTAAGGGTCTCAGGTTAATTTCTCAACATGACCAAAAAATTTGTCATTAGTGAAATATGTGTTCCTGGGTGTTGTGTCAGTTCTAGATCTGTGTGTGTTCCTGGGTGTTGTGTCAGTTCTAGATCTATGTGTGTTGTGTCAGTTCTAAATCTATGTTTGTTGATAAAATCAGTAAATTCAGAAAGTGCAAGTTAAATACCTCAAATTAAAAAAAGAAAGAAAAGATAATCCAGGTTTTCATGTGTAAATTCTGATTGTGACTCGCCAGCAATGATTTACCGGAAAGGCTAACAAGTGGCTTGAACTCTATTATAATCTGTGGCTTTAAGACACATTAAGAACTCTATTATAATCTGTGGCTTTAAGACACATTAAGAGGCTAAATAAATAAACGTGTGTTTACCTAAAACAGGTTGTGAGTCCAAAGAACCAATCACATGTTCTGATGACGGGAGCTCTTCAAAGAATTTCTGGATCATTTCTTTGCCAATAGTTCCATTACCATTCCAGACCAATACACCAGTGTCTAAATAATATCTCGACATTAGCTGGGGAAAAAAAACCATTTAGATATTACATTTTATTGGAGAAAGTTGAGAACATGTTATAGGACATATTAAATATGGTTTTTGAGATTTACAACACAAAAATTTACTGCACCAGAATATAGTACTGTAGTCTTACTAAACTGAGGTGAGGAACTTTTTTTTTTCTTTCATAAAAGTGATTTGAGTAAAAATTACAAGGGAAACCTTACAATCCTTGCAAGACAGCTTCCTGGATGTGAATATACTGATGAAATAGAAATTATTGATTCAATTAGAAGGGATAAAAGATGTGAGTTTACGAAGATTTTTTTTAAACTTAAGTGTTTTTATTTCATATTATAATATATACTTTTTAAAATTGAAAAAAATGTATTCAATCTTTCACAATTAATAATAATAATATTTAGCACCGCGTCCTACTACCCGTTCGGGTTATACGCTTTAGTACTAATTACTCTAAATGGATTAGGAATTGGGAAGGTTGAATTAGAGGAAGTGAACTCGCATTTGCGTGGAGTGAGAGTGGAAAACCATTTAGGAAAAACCACCCTCAGTTCACCCGACCGAGATTCAAACCTCGATCTCCCCGTCCTCAGCAGTCAAGCTCAACCTTCCACAGTTAATCAGCATATTTCAAGAGTTCAAAACAGACCTGGCACCATTCAACTCAAACTAAATTGTTTTAAGTTAATTAACTACTTTATGCACCATAATTCTAGTTTGACTATGATCTCACAGTCCAGGGCAAGGACATAACTAACTTTACAACAACTTTGGGAGATGGGTGGTGTGAAAAACCAGTATTATTAATCTATCTCTTCCTAATTATGCAAGATAAAATTAGCATAATCTTTTTTTTTAGCACAGCGTCTTATTACCCGTTTAGGTTAGACACTTTTGTAGTATGAATTACGCCGATGGTTTCAGGGATTATGAACGTTATATTTAGAGGAAGTGTACCCACATTTATGTGGAGTGTGGCAACACATTTAGGAAAAACCACCCTCAATACACCCAAGTGAAATTCAAACCTCCATCTCCCAGTGATCGGCAGTCTAGTCTAACACGAGATTAGCACGTTAAGACCATGCAATCACTGAAGCAGGTAGGTTAATATTATATTACCCATTAAATACTAAGCATCCTATTCAAAATGTTCTGTTTCGGCTGAACATTTTTATTAATTTAATATTTTCAATGCATTCCAAAATCAAATAGGTGTATCCATTTTCTTAATGATTTGTCCAATACCTGTAAAAAATATGCATATGGTTATTAATTTTGTGTTGAATAAATAAAGTTTATTTCAGTATAGCCTACATTAACTTCCCCAATAAGTTGCTCTCTTCTTTCAGAAACTGAACATAACTTATAACTTTAATGTGTTTGAATAATATGATAAATTTGGATCTTGTCCTAAACATATTTAAGTGGGGGACACAGCCACATGTTTAATTGTGTTTAAGACAAACTGTTTCTCAAAACCAAGGCCAAAAAAGAGATGGTAAGCTATTAAAGGAGGAAGATGGAGGCATTTAACCAAACTGACCCGGCCATAGGCTGGAAACTGGTACGTTTTAACATGACATAGAAAGGGAAAATATATTCCCACGTTGGACGTGTTTTTACTTGCAGCGCTAACGTCTGCAAAAATAAAGCAATGGTAAATCTGTTTAATATAGCCATACAAGACATGTGTGAAGTAAATGAAATCTTGCAAGTAAGATATTCAAACAAATTAGTCAGTTTTATTTTACTTTGAAGGGGACTTTCCCTTAAAGTTCAAATATTAATGGGAGGCAGGTGTACCCCTTCGTCTACCAAGCCCATGGTCCAGGGAGTTAGAATTTGGGATGTAGGATGATAAAAGACTCCTATGTTTGAGGTGGCTCATTTCATCTTTTATATTTTTTAAACTAGTATTAAATTTACACTTAGGCCTAATAGTTCTATCCAGTCCCCCTCACTACACACTATCCCTATCTTGAGCTAGATCTACCCAGTTAATCTCATTATCCCTATCTTGAGATAGTTCTATCCAGTCCACCTCATTACATTCTCTCTTTAAGGTCCATTCTAATGTTATCCTCCCAACTGCTTCTAAGTTGGTTCAAATAATATTTACCATGGAAATTAAAACTCACTACTTTTTACAGTTCCAACCATGGCAGGACCTGCTCCTTAAGGCTGGTCTACATAGAGTCGTAGCCCCCTTGTCGGAAGTCAAAGTAGTAACGTGTCGGTTGTCGTGTTGTATTGTAGTTCCTTACTACAAGAGAGACAGTCTACAATTAAATGTCGTAGCACGTAATTTCAACCAATAGGAATTTAAAAAAAACCATTAGCAGTCGAACCATAATACATACACCAGAGTGTTACAGTTTATACAACTATATAGGTAGAAATGTTTTCAATATAATGATTCTTTTCATTCATAAAAAGGAGTATAAATACCGAACAGATTCAATAAGTGTATCGTTGAAATCCCTTTGGAAACACTAGTGTTCAACGATCCAAAGTCAACAAAAAAATGAGGCAAAGAGCATACATACACCGGCATAGATAATGAATTCATAATAAAAGTCATAATATAAACATTTACAAAAAAATAATATGTATAAAAATGTGTTTAAGCAACAATAATTTTTTTTTTTAAATTTAGTATATATTTATATAAATTTCTACGAAGTAAGCTATTATTCTATATTAAATAAATATGAGCTTTAACTGATTTTAGTAGAGCAATTATTGTGTTTGATTGATTGAACGCAAAGTGTCACAACGCAAGAGATGGACAATATTGATCTTCTTCCGACAATTCTGACTTACTACTGCGATAGTGACATTCAATGTAGACAGTCAATATTACAACTTGAGTCCCGACAAGCGGGTGCAACTCAGTCGACTCTATGTAGACGAGCCATTACTGGGAAATAGTCACAGTATAGGCTAGCTTACATGTCGTTTCCTGTCCACACTCTCATAGTATAACTTGGTGAACTCTTCAGCAGTACGACAAGCTTGGTCAACTTTCGCTTTCAGATCCTGGAAATAGACATCACTAAAATATATTTCATTTGTTAACATTAGGCTACAGTACTTTCACACCCAAATTTCTAGATCTAGGACTGAAGCCTCCTGATTGTATGGAACTCTCATGAAACTAATCAAGAATAAAGTTTAATAGTTACAAATAAATTTCTAAGCTCGATTTAATGCACTATGAGCTCATAATATAAAGTCAATGTTATAGATATGAATATATTTTTGCAATTATTAATAGCAATATTTGTTGAGCCTCTGTTTCCAAAGCTTATTAAAATACCCTTCTCACATTATTTGGTACTATCCTAAATAATGAATAAAGCTATGATACTAGGGGCCTTAACAGTAACAAAAATACGAGCATAGCAAACATATTATAATTAATGTCAATAGTTAGGTAGTACATATATTAAATTTATATTAGGCACTAAAAACCTTACTGTTATGTCAAAGTGGGGACTTCAACAAACAATGATGTTTCCATAATAGAACTTGCCTGTTCCATAATGAAATAGTTCTTCAAAAAATGTAATTTCAACACAAGTCCAAAGATTTTTAAGTAATCCCTTACAATATTATCCACATTTTCAGACAGAATAAAAATTTATAGTATCAAGAAAAAAATGGAATGCGTTCTGACAGCATCCGAGTATCTCGCGACTCGTGAGATCTCGCGTTCAATGATCACGTGACCTTAACTTCTACAGTTATTTTTTCAGGGATGATGGCGCCAAACGATGGCAATCAGTTTTATGTTAATATTTTATCGTGTTTGTGGAATTGGGTACTCTTAAGAGAAGGTGTGGAACATCTACAACACCTTTAGAAGAGTAAATAGATTGGAGGTGCCTGATGCGGTGAGTTTCTGCTTCGCACCAGGAACCAGAATTTCTAATGAGGACATGTTGGTTAGGCTGATGTCAGACATGAATCCCACCTCCACAAATTGTCGCTGATAAAATAATAGACCCTCTTCCCTGTTTTTTAAAAAGGACTATTTTTATCTAGATACGTGTATTTACTCAGCTTTAAAATAAGCTTGAGCACTCAATCTGCTAATTTACAACTAAGTTTCGTTAATTTTGTGCGAACAAAAAATAATGGATAACTTTGTCGCGAGTGCTGCCATCTGTGTTGTCAATGTTGTTAGGCCTAATGGAGCCATGGGCACTTTTGGCAATGTCGTTTAATGCAATAATTTAAAGTTTTAACTTAGTAGGAATTGAAATGAAAGTGTTTAAAAGAGTAGAAAATATTTTAAAGTAACTATTATATGTGTAAATATTATAATTAAGGTTTAAAATGCGCCTTTGTGTTCAATGTTTACATTTGTGTGTGGGGAGGCAACATCCATGGAAGACAATCTGCTCTAAAATTTATATTCTATAAACATTTAAATGACACTTTAACCAACATTTTTTGCATCATAAACAAAGTAATTTCATTCTATTAACTATATGGCAAGAGTTAACCTTAAAAATGAACACAAATATATTTCATACATTAGAAAATTATGCAAATAAATGATAAAAGTTTCATACAGTTTTAAGCTATGATTAATAGTATTGATAGTGCACTTTCAAAACTCTTTATTTTTTAACATTCATATATTGCATTATAGCACATGCATTGTTTGTTATACTTATACACTTGAATTTATCCCATATTCTATTACATTATCAGTAAATATAAGCTGCTAATTTTGATGTATCTTTTTCAGATATAACCCTACATATTTCACCATTTTACAACACAACCATAGCTATGTAGTAAGTATTTTAAAGCATATTACTTTCTAAGTTTAGTTGTCACTAGGTATTGCAGAGTTAAAGACTTAACTCTTTATAAACATATTGATACAACTTAACCAAAACAAGCAAATTTTGTCGCTTGAGAGAAAGTTGGTGTACCTGATATGATGTCATGCCAACCTAAACAACACATATGGTCAACATAGATTGTGTTTAATACATTAAGCTATTCAATCAATCATTAATATTGATTAATTTTATTTTACATTTTAGGTAGGCTATACTAATAGGCTTATTATTTCTTGGTATTGTTTGTTTGATCGTGCCAACTTAAGATCATTTACAACACCTCTTGTATATAACAGATTCCATCAATGGCGTTCAAATTTTAGAAGGTTTTAAAATACAAGTTAAATGTTACACCTTATCAACAGTAGAAGCGGTGGTGACAGATAGGAAAAACTACCATGTATCCATTTGGCAAACCATATAATATGATCTGCAAGACAACATGTTGTGTTGTTGCTTTTGGCAGTCAACACTTTCACATCAATTTGTTTTTAACTATTATTTTCTTTTAAATATTTTTTACATTAGTAAAACACTAATGTAATAAAAAATCATTTGGACGTTTCTTTTTTGTGGAAGCGACATTTGTGGTTCACTTAAAAATGCTTTTCAAACAAGAGTTTCTAAAATTCTGGGCTCTCTTCCTAAACTAAGATGGCGAGCCAGCCGAAACAAGGGTGGTCGATATAATATATAAACCGTCTTTGGTTGTTTTCATGTTTCCTTACCCTTCTATTTTTAGGGCTGATTAAGGAATCTTAAAATTTATGTTATACAAATATTGAAACGAAACACTAGCAGCACAGTGGTACCAATAAAATTTCTGAAAATTAGTGTAATGGTCGGCACAGTTTTGTTTTCATCAGTTCTCGAATATGGTTTATGTGTGACAGAGCTCACTGCAAATCGCTTTTCACTCGCAAGTCATCAACATTGTTTAGTTTGTATGAGAGTCAGAGTTGAAGATTAGGTGTTGTTATGCGTGGGTGCATTGGTGGCAGTGGAGGAGGGTGGAAAGGAGAATTGGGGGGCGAATCAGAGGCTTTCAAGCTCCAAAATAAACATGCACATGAGCGTCTTTTATTTGGTCACCTAGTAGATGAATTACAACTGGCAACGTTGCCAATACCTAAATAAAATATTATATTACTTACCTTGGAAAATGAATTGAAATAAAAAGTCTTCAATTTTTAACGTTATTTCATAATTTTTACATACTCCCGCTATCCCTCAGGTTGGGAACCATGGTTCTAAGATGTTACTCTTCGCATTAGACTGAACTGTCGATGACTAGGAGATCTGGGTTTGAATTCCGGTCAAATGCACTGAGGGTGGTTTTCCACTCTCTCTTCATGCAAATGCAAGTATACTTCCTTTAAACTCAACCTTTCTCTCCCCTAACACAGTGTAATTAGTACATATGCGTACAACTCGAACAGGTAGTGAGACAGTGTCAAAAAACAAAACAAAATAGCGTTCATACATTCACCGATTATTGTTGACAGATGATACATATGCCTCCTAATTCATGTGTTACACTATCACCCGCTTCGGTGCCCACACAGCTTAAGACACTACTCTCACAATATACTAAACTGCAGATAATGGGAAGATCCTGGTTCGATCCCTGTCGAGTATACAGAGGGTGTTTTTCCTAAATGGTTACACAGTCTTCACACAAATATGGGTACACTTCTCTAAACTCAACGTTCCTCATCCCTAACTCATTAGTGCAATTAGTACATAAGCGTATAAACCAAATGGGTAGTAAGACGTGGTGCACTCAAACTGAACTTCACCTTAAACTTGAAACAGGATTTTTCCAAGTGTACAGTATTCTCACTTCACAATGGTTCCTTTTTAAACTCTTTGAGCTAATTTTTGATAACATGATGAAACACTACCATTTCAATCATTCTGTTTATGTCAAATTATGGTGAATAACACTCAGGCTAAACCGAACAGGGACCCCAAAACTAAATAGATGGGTTATAAAACACCATTTTAGCCTATTATTGTTTGTCTATTCCATTGAATTACTGCTTGAATCCAAGTAGGTTTTAAGCCCTGTCGACAAACTCTGTATCCGTAAGGTGCGTAATGGTCCACAAGAGTTTGGTTCCACACTAATAGGTTGCTCTGTTTACAGAGTCCTAATCCTTAAGTTCTTACCACTCCTTAGAAGTTGAATCATCTCAAACTAGTTGATGCAGACTGCTAAGGACTACCAATCAGAGCAAAGTAAATATGTGGATGTGTACCAAAATGAAAGCACCAATGGCAGTGAAAGGATCCTTTGCTGTAGAAATAAATTAAAAATGAAATTATGGTTTTACGCACAGAGTTATTTCAGAAATATTTTTATGAAAATTTAAAAACCCTGAGGAATGTGGCATCTCAGATAGTTTTCTGAAAAATTTTAAGTTCTCAGGAGTGGCTTAGCTCTGATAGGTTAAACTTCTCATTTGTATTCTTGTTTTCTTTATAACCTCTCTTTGTAAATCATGGCTGATTGCACCTTTGCCTAGACAATTTTCTTTCTAAGAGGTTAATTGGACGTAGTTTCCAACTATCTCATTGTTTGGCGTGGCCATGGGATTAAAGATAGGCTACAGCTAGTGTGTAGACGTGATTTCCATTTTGAAGAACCATTAAGGACTATATGGATGCGGATGAGGCTTAATGGCTTTGAATACACACATTTGCCTTTGAAACACATTTTTTTTAAACTTTGTTTCAAACTAATTCATTTTTGAAAATCACGCTATTTATCAAAATAGGCTCTTAATATGCTTTCTCCTACACGTTTATTACTAGTCCTATGTAATAATTTGGTCATAGTTCTAATATTGAACATAAATACTATTATTTGCATTTTCCTAATCAAAAGTACACAACATATTATTCTACTTAACCGGGATTTGAACCCCTAACAACTTCACCCAAAGCGACCCTATTCATTATGAGCCCTAAGCTCCTGGCTGCCCATTCAATAAAACTTGAAATAATTTCAGTGAACAATAAATCTTGGATTAAAAAAAGTGTTTCACACAACTCAATATAACATCTTGCAGAAAGATTGAACTGTATTAGTTCCAATAGGCTAACTCTGATAAAATCGCAGTGTTTAAAGTGTAATATTAACAAATAGTGCTGGTTATTGTTTTGAATTTTGTTTATTTTTTTTTCCTGCAGGATTTAATAAAATTGTTTGAATCATGTTATGCCTGTACTATTTTGTACTTATTATTATACTATGGGTATTTTACTGCGCTTATGTCACATCACATAATGTTGGCACTTAATACCTTCTTGGTGCTTAAGTAACAATTACTTCCTCGTTAATGGCCGAAACTGTCTACAAGACCGTCCAATTTTGAAGCATAACCTATTTAAAACTTGCTCTTTACAAACATTAAAAAAAGTAATCCGAGAGCATTCAAGACAACTTGGTTTCTTCATTGACTTTTATTGACATTGTTTCAGGCTTTAACATCTTATGTGATAATATTTTATTAATTCAATTAATACAATTAGCAATCATGTTCTCTTTTTTGGGTAATTTCATTACACAATAAATAGTATGTAATAATTGCTTACGCAAATACGATATTACGTGCCACTATTAATATCGTGAATGTACTTGTGATCTATTTTTCATTTATATTAAAGGTTTGTCAATACAAATCGGCAAAGCCCCTTGTGTTTTAAATCATACTAATTTGTCTAGTTAAGATTTCTTGGACCAGAGTGACAGCTGCATATTACATGACTTGACTTATGAATACATGAAAGTAGATCTAGTAATTTCTCTAGGTCTCAGATAAAGTTCGTCTAGTGAAAATTGAGTTTTAAAGAGGAAACATTAGCTTAGTTTATAATATGATTGAGGTATTCGGCACCTTCTCCTGTTGTGCGAGTGCAGAACACAAGGGATCCTTGCCAAGGACTATATTTGGTTTGTCCATCGTTCAGTTAAAGTTTGATTTGCTTTACTACCCCAAACCCCATAAACAGGCTGGTTTGTTATGCATGTACATTTCATCACAACATGTTTTCTTGAGCTTGCCAAAGAGCGAAAATGACCTCGTAATACTTTGATGCTAGCATTTTGAACACAGTGTGAGTTTTACGATCCTAGAAAGATATCTCGGCTTACTCATGTAAAAATATTTTCCTGCTACTAGAATTACGTCTGACCTGGGACCACTTGCTACCATACAAGATTGCATCAAACCTACACGAGTATTTGTCCACTAGCTTAGAAGACAAATGGCTCTTTTACATCAATTACTGTTTCAAGCCTGTGTTAATTTTTTATTCAAGCAATATATTTTCCACTACCATCTTGCTAGGCCTGTCATGCTTCATATACCTCATAATCTAACTTAAAAATAGGACAGACACAACATCCATTCCACAGCTCTTAATCTATCACTGAAAATGTAAACCCACATTTCACCAATGATAAATTTTCGGCTATGCCAGGAATTTAACCTGAGACCCTTAGCTGAGTAGACAAACATGCTACCAACTGAGCTAAGGCGTCTGATAAGACAAGTGGTGTTAAGCTCAAAAGTAATTGTGTTATGTCGTAAAATTGGTTGGTTTAGTTGATTACCACTGTTGCATTCTTCAACCAAACAAACAACTTTTGATTTGTCATTTTTATATAACTTGAATGGTAACATTCCTTTTAATAGTTGTCTCCTGATAATATAATTTAATACAAATGATACATATTACTGATGCATTTATTTGAATGTATCTACTAACCAGTTTAATGGGCACACGGGTCAAATTCATTTAGTCTAGTTTGCAAGTGATGGGAATGCTGGGTGTGTTGGGAGGGTGGCTTTTTATCAACACAAATGCAAATACACTTACTCTTTCATTTTCCCTTTCTTATCCCAACCTTATAATCCTAATTAATAAATGATATATGTATGATTCTTAATAGATAATGAGACATGGGGAAAAATAAAATTTAAATCCAGAAACAATGTCACACATCTGTTTGATGTTTGACAAACATTTTTCTAACATTCGATTTAAAAATTAGGGGGTCAGGGCAAAAAACTTGATAACCTTCATTGATTTGGGTGGGATATTTTCACTATTTAAATATCTATAAAACCTTGAAATTTAGCTATAAAAAATAAGTAAAATATGTATAAATATTAGTTATTCTCAAAGTCTTGACTGACTATAAAAACAACCTGTAGTTCAACCATAAATCACCGTTAACATATTGTGTCGTCAAATGAGGGTTATCATGTTTTTGCCCCGACGTCCTCAATTGTACTTTTTGAAATATTGGGCTGTAGAAAAAAACTGTTGCAGAAATCTTTAAGCTCTATTCTAGATTCAAATATAACTAGGGTTTTTTTGTTTTTCTAAATCAATATTATAATTAAAAAAGTTGACAAACGCTTAAGGATACAGTGGGCCTACTTGTCAAACTTTGGTTTGGTTACGCTCGTAGCCGAATGAAAACATATTTCCGATACAGGGTCATGACTATAGTTCTTCCCATCTTTAAGGTGGGAGTATATGGAACATGAGTTAAGGGCAATTTTTATAGCATAACTTATTTTTGATCAAAATAAATCAAATATTGCTCCAGTATAAACATAGTTTAATTTTCTTCACTTGATGATATCTACAGTTGTTGAATATCTGTCAAGGGTGTTCTGGAATTTAATGACAACTTCTGTTCATTTAAAAAATTTGTCATCTAATGCCGCTATGCTCTTGAGATGACAGATATTCAACAACTGTAGATGTCACTACGTGGAAAAAAATTAGACTCTTTGTTTCCATTTAAGAAATATTTGCTTTATTTTGACTAAACAATGTTTTGATATAAAAACTAAAAACACACTGGCCTTAACTTGCGCTCCCTACATCCACATCTGATATAAATTATTTATAATGTTGTAAATTAACTTATCTGAATAAAAGTTCTATTTACAAATGATATTTTTTTCACTGAGGTTTTTTTTATCACCATGTATTTAAATGTTGATATATGTTTAAACACAATGTATTGGGTGAGGGCTGTGTGCTCATTATTGGAAAGGAATGGGTGGGGGGAGGGGGTATGAACAGAACATATACATTTTCACTTTAAATGAGAAAATAAACATTATTTAATAACTTTAAAAAACACACACAATATAACAGAATTAATTTAAAACTTGTATAAAAGAAGTTATAATCACTTATGCATTGCTCCAAAGTAGCTCTTCAATTCTCCCAATAAATTAATTCCCTGTTTCTTTTACACTACCCACTAAAACATTATATTATTGCAGATGGTGTGCAACCCTTTTCCCCTCACCCATTAACAACACCCAGATCTCAACACAAAATGCACAGTTTCACTTTAGTGCCAACATTCAAGATTAGTACATAATATGGCATGGTTCTGAGTTATACTGGATGTCATACAAAGTTCTACATGGGACATTCTCAGTGCAATATCAATTGGTCTTGTTAGCAAGAATTAAAAAAGTAATTTAAAACATCATTGAACGTCATATGCAAGAATGTGCCCCACTTACTGACCCGAAGTGAGTAGTTTGAGTACTTGTACCCTTCTTAAAGGGTCGAGTGCTTTTGTCTCAAATTAAAAAACTCTTGATCCCTATTAAAACTCCTTATTGAATGTTTGCATATACATATCTAACCATGCCGTTCCCTTACAAGGTTGGCAAGAAACTGTGAATATAGCTTAAAAAACAACTTCATACTTAATCCATCCTCATTAACTTTCTTCACACTTCCCTATCCTTGCATACTCCCTTCGCTTCAACAACATCCATACAACGAGTCATACATGCTCTTTATTCTTAAAAACTATTAATGTTTCTCTTTTCCACACATTATACTAAAAATATTTGTCACGTCTTACATGGCCTACCCCTTCCTTTCGTTCTACATCCTCTACCTTCATATATTTCCTTCCATCTTTTGATCCACTCATTCTCTTAACAAATTTTGAAGCTAAATACACCCCTAATATTTTGAACACCTCAGCTGCAAGCAGGAATATTGACCTAGCCCTAGTTGTGTTCCCCATGGCTCACCACTTGTTTCCATCTTTCCAGGTTATAATGATGTGGCGGAGGTTCTCGCGCTAATAGCTCACCACATCAGAATGTCACAACGAGGCAAACGCCAACCCAATAGAACAGAAGATGGACAAGGTAAGGATCCTTATGTTGTGAAAATTAAATATGCAAATAAATTTCTTGGATTCAAGTTTTCTCCAATTCAAATCTTTAATAATATACTAGCTACGAATCTGAACTTTAGAAAATGTGACAAGTGTAAGATGTTAACTTTCTCAGATTGGTAGGACTTTTTTCCTTTTTTAATTCTGTTTTTGTATACAGCAGTGGTTCCCAAACTTTTTGAATAGAGTACCACCCCAATAATTTCCAGGGATATCCCACGGACTGCGCGGCTGCACCGGCTGACTCGGCTTGGATCAGTGTTGCCACCCTTCCAACCAATGGTTAAATCTGTTTTACTTTTGGCAATACTTGTTCTGGTTATATTAAATAATTTGATGAGACCCTATCCTTTTCCAACTTAACATTCACTTGTTTGGTTTCTCACGGAATACCACCCAGAATAATTATAACTACCACTGGTGGTAAGTGTACCAAAGTTTGGGAACTGCTGGTCTATGGTGATTCTTTACTTACAAAAAAATATGTATAGAAATTCTAACTATATGATGGTATTTTTTGCAATTTGAATTTTAAAGTAAATTCATATTTAGTTGTTAGTGGTAAATTATTGGTGTGGTATTTGGCTGGTAGGTTTGTTACATGTTGAACTAAGCCACTAAAATCATTTTAATCTACAGTTGGATGGACGAATTTGAATCTCTAATTTAATTCTGTAACTGTAAAAAAAAAAAAAAAA
>CABFOV010000307.1:119644-195835 GCA_902141375.1 Timema poppense
AAAAAAAAAAAAAAATGCACATAAGAGGATAGAAAATATAAATATTAACTAAATGTTATAATTTTTTGTTTGAATCCATTCATTATATATAACATTCACACATTTGGTTAAATGTTGAATCACTGGTCTGGGGAGTGATTGTTAAGTTTGTCCTAAGATTATTTTAGTTCTTAACCACCAGTAAGCGGTATTAAAGTTCTAAGGCCAGGGCGGGTACTGACCAGGAAAACCGGGAGCTATGCTGGAATTTTACCAATTTAGATTCAATATTTTTGAATGATAATTTTTAACTTATTATTTTTAGGTTCTTCTATTTTATGACTATAAATAAAGAAGAAAAAATTCTTTATCAAATAAATGTTGAACATAAATTACCTATTATTTATTACATCGAGCAAGTACTAGTTTTTTATTATGTTTGACATTCTAATCCTCACAATATAAATAGGTAACTGTACGAATTTGTTGACCTAAGGGTGTTTCATGAGAAAGCATTGAGAAGTGTGCAGAGTTTAGAAATCATGAATTATTTATGAAGTGGTTTTATATTTTTCAGCATTGCTTTCACCAAAATGTAAATGAAAGCTCTGACTAATTAAAAAGTGTAAACTTTAAGGTTAGAAACAATCCTCATTATGTTAAATTGTTTTCTTGTGACCCAATCAAGACATGACTTTATTTGATAGAGGAAGGGTAGATTTAGGTTTCTTATGTTTTGATCCAATCTTAGAAGTACATATTTTTGAGCAAAGCATCATTAAATGTAAAAGATTAAATAAAAATCTAAAATTTTTAACTGATCAGAAACCTGCTAATAATTTTCATCAATATTTCGTTGAAAACAATATTTTAAAATATCAAACAACTTCTTAAATAATGCGGGATTTATAAACTTCTGCATTGCGTCTTATTGCCCTCCCATGTATCACCCTTAAAGTTGGTACAGTCTTCATTTTCTAGATGACTTGAGTCTACCGAGATAATAAATACCAGTATATTATGAATATTTCACATTTAATCTTTTGCATTTCAAATATTTATATTATATGTGATAAACGTTATTTAATTCATTTGTATAATGAAACTTCCTGTGGTCCTGCAGAACACACTTTGAGAAACACACCTTAGAGGCTTGTTTTAGACCCCCTTTCCTCCGTTAACGACCCCCGTGTAGTCCTAATATTGTGTTGTCACAACCAAGTCGACAGCACTAGTAAAATGTAACTATTACCTCCATTCTGCAGTCCCTGCAAAACGGCGCAAGTGCCGCCCCACGGCGGCGGAAGAAGAGGAAGCGGCTGCGCTTGCTGCTGCTGCCATCTGGACACCGCGCCCCCTCAACGACCTCAAGATCTCAAGTATCTATAACCGCAGCGCTACCGAGGCACCTGCGGAGGTAAGTCTTGCACATACGCCAGGTTCAGGTTTGGTTACAAACTTGTGGGAGTTTATTCTCATGGTCCTATTTATTACTGTGAGGACAGATGGAGTGTGAATAAACCTATTTATTACTGTGAGGAGAAATTGTGTATGAATGAGCCTCTTGTCATGGCTCTATATATTAGTGTGTCAATGAGCCTATTTATTACTGTGAAGAGAGACGGAGTATGAATGAGCCTATTTATTACTGTGAAGAGAGACGGAGTATGAATGAGCCTATTTATTACTGTGAAGAGAGACGAAGTGTCAATGAGCATATTTATTACTGTGAAGAGAGACGGAGTGTCAGTGAGCATATTTATTACTGTGAAGAGAGATGGAGTGTCAATGAGCATATTTATTACTGTGAAGAGAGACGGAGTATGAATGAGCCTATTTATTACTGTGAAGAGAGATGGATTGTCAATGAGCATATTGTCATGGCACAACTATGCTACACAAACTGATTAAATGTGTTTGTTTGTAGTTGTTCTGCAAAGAGACCTGATCAATGCATTGTTTGTTTGTAGTTGTTTTTCAAGGACCTGATCAATGCATTGTTTGTTTGTAGTTGTTCCGCAAGGACCTGATCAATGCATTGTTTGTAGTTGTTCTGCAAGGACCTGATCAACACATTGTTTATTGTAGCTGTTTTTCAAGGACCTGATCAATGCATTGTTTGATTGTAGTTGTTCCGCAAGGACCTGATCAGTGCAATGAAGTTGCCTGACTCAGAGCCTCTATCCCAGGATGAGTACTGGGTTATCAGCGACCAGTGGAAACAGGAGTGGGAGCGTGGGGTACAAGTTCCTGTCAACCCTGACTCCCTACCAGAGCCCACAGTTACAGTCAACAAGTGCACACCCCTTGCTCGGCCCCATCACGACTTCAAACTGTGAGTACAAAATAATTATTAATTCTTTATTTCTAAAGATTTAAAGGAACTATCACTTTTTTTTATTAATTATTAGGTTTACTGTACATGTAAAGTAATTATCATCATCATCATCATCATCAACAACATAATCATGAACTGTTTACTGCCTGTGGCCCATTTTGGTAAAATGTACCTTTCACATATTAAGTTTATCTTTTTTATTCACCTCATTTCTATTCTTGTCCACCATTACAATACACTATTCCCTATTCCTTCTTTTACTCTAACCATTTTATACAGCACTTTCTTTCTCCCCTCACTATCATGTTTGCTTTCTTTTTTCTTTCTTTGCATACCTCCTTAGCCTCCACTATTCTCAGTTGGAACCACTTCCACATCCCACCAAGAAGTTTCCTTTCGTTTCCTCATTTTGCTTGTCTTCCCACAGACTTCCTCCACCATTAACCTTCTGAATATTCTCCATTCCTCCTACAGCCTCTAATGGAATTACTTTCACATTCATAATGTTTTTATCTACTGATTTGTCCACATGCATGCAGTCCACAACCAACTTTCTTTACCAATCAGCACTGTATCAGGCTACCTTGTGGCTTTCCCTTTTCTTAAACAATGAGCTCCCACTATCAGCCCATTTATTTTACACATGTTCATCAATCTCTCGCCTTCACCATTCCTGCTTCCCTGGCCATCTACTCCAAATACTTCCTCATAGCCTCATCTTTCTGTTCCAACATATGCATCAAAGTTCCCCATTGTTACCGCCAGACTTTGCCCACTTAGATGTTTTTTCAATTCTTCTTCAAACTCGCACTTTTCCTTACCATCAGTGTACACCTGCACTATTTTCGTGCTCTTACTCTTAACTCCTATTTCACCTTCAATATCCTATCACTCATCCCCTCTACTTCCTCTCTTATCCCATGTCTTACCACCAATCCCACTCTTATTCCTTCTTGATTTCAAATTTAATACAGCCTGAATCCCTTCACCTCTCCATCTTGTTTCTGACAGTCCAAGTATATTCAGCTTTCTCCTTTCCATGATGTCCGCAATACCCTTCACTCTGCCCGTCAAAGCGCATACATTCAATGTTCCTATTCTGGGTCATTTTCTTTTGCCGGGTTTGTATCCCTTATGTCTGTCCTTTCTAGGACTTGATCTTCTGTTGAAAGCATTTCCACTATCCGCTACTGGCTCGCTAGGCCCATCATAGCTTCACCAGAGCCTCGTCAGCCGTCACTTTTCAGGGCTCATGCACAGCCTTCACAGCTGCTGTCGGTCTTGGGGCACACCTTCATACTTTACTTTGCCTCTACACCCAATCCCCTACTTCATGTCGTCTCCCATCTCCTAATGTGTGAACAAGGGGTTGGATTATAAGAGATACCCCATAGTCATGTATGTAGCAGAAACATGGACATTGGATGTAAGAGAGAACAGGAAAGGGGAGGACGTGGAGAGCATGTTAGCTCTCATGAGGACAAATTAGCCATTTGTGTGGATCTGCTGTTGAAAGAATCTGTGAAAGATGGGTGCATTTTTCATATACTACATCTTAGTTTTTTGTTCCTATCATAATGTTCTCTAGACTTCTATAAAGGACCATTACTGACTACCAATCAATTCTGCAAAAAAGATCTTATATCTGATGCCCTTAATTCTAAATGAAAAATGTATTCTATTTTAAACTTTTATTTAAAATATTTTGTTCCTCTGCAGACCCAAATCCAAGTACATCCGAATAACTAAAGATGAGTTCTTCAGCAGCGAAGAACACTATTTATCCAACACGCCCGCCAAAGCAGAGAAAGCTTGTTCGTACGATCTAGATGATGCTGATGCAGCTTGGCTCCAAATATTAAATGGAGAACGAGCTTCAATGGGTAAGTTTTGAATAAAATCCAAAATGGGTTCAAATATTTAATGATTATTAAATAAGTATGATACAATTGTGGAAAATTGAAGCACAAATAAAAGTAAAAACACAAATTTACTAAGTCTTATTAGGCTGGGTTTATATTTGTGTTTGTAATTTATAGTAAATAGTATACAGTGCACAATTCATAAGACAAGTACATCACTTTATAACGAAATGTAGTGTTGCTTAAATTGATGGTTTTTTATTCATGAATAATGGTCTAGGCTCTTTTCCCTACTAGATAATATCTCTAAAAATACTTCAATGAAGGTTCATTTGAAAAACAACGTTATTTAAACCATACCTTTATAAACTTGAATTTAACCAAATTTAAATTTTGTCTACTATTAAACAGGGTGTCTAGCGACCTGGGAAAGTTAAGGAATTTGCTTGGTTTGAAAAAAGTCAAGGAATTTTATAATATATCTGGAACTTTAATTTATTCACAAAAATTCACACAACTTTCATTTTTAGTGGTAAAAATAAGATATTTCTTCCATTTAATACACACCTTGAATCTATTTTAACATACCTCTCCAGTTGAGCAGACTAATCTCAATTCTCAAAGTCAATGTATGATATTCATGTTGTCTTTCCACCTTTCACCACATTTATTTAACACTTTCCTGTCTAAGGCTTGTATTTTTGGTTTAATCCAACTGACATATTTTTTCACTTTTTTCAAAAAATTATAACATAATTTATTTACTTTAGTATAATACATGAAATTAAAGCTCTAAACGTGTTCTTTTAAATTCTATATTCAAAAATGAATCTTATTTAATAAATTTTCCAAAAATATTTATTGATTTCTTACCCATTTTTCATTTTATAATAAAGGAAATTGATAAATTTACTCTTAGTAGTTTATTTTTCCTTTTTCTTTAGTTTTATCAATTTCCTTTATTATAAAATTATCTAGCCATTGGGCCACCTCATTTTTAAACATCTTACCCATTTTTCAGATTCTGAAAAAACATGAAATAAAAAAACACAAATAATAAATGTATATTAGATTGATATGATTAACACAGTCCTACTCCACATTCTTTACACCAGTATCTTTATTGTCTCCTTTTTCTTTTGTCACTCCTTCAAACCCGTATCAGAATGTACCTTGCACTATCTGATAGCATTAGTTTTATTGGCTGTAGTGGGAACATAAATAGGAAAATGGCAAGCAACAGTTTTGTCAACACTCGTTGACGGTGGTCGTGTATGCAGTTCAGTCAACCCTCCACCCGTTTATGCTAACTTAAAAGCAACTGCTTTGATAAAATGCTTTACATTTATTTTGGCTCCTTGTATATTATGTATCCATTGATGACAGTCATAGTAAACATGTGAAAAAAGAGTTTTTTACACCATTTTATAGTTTTCTGATGGAACGAGTATTAGCACTAAAGCTGATCAGCTCTGTCTGCACCAACTTTATTTAGGTTGTAGTCGGTAATCAAATCTGGTTTGACTACTTCGACTGGTCCACCTCTAGCTCTCACTTGTATTTGAGAGGCTGTTGCTGTATGCCTAGTAGTCAGTGATTACATGTCTCTTGTGGATCTCCACTTACATGCAAGTAAGTGTGCCTTACTTTGGAACATAACCTCACCTTTTTTCAATTACTATTTTTAAACGGAGGATAGCCCCCTTATATTTTTCATAACAGGGCCAACACCAAGTGTTTTTAAATATTCCTTGGATAGTATTGTCCTTGTAACCCAAATCTCTTGTGTATACATCACAGTTTAGGACATAGCCTCTAGCTGCATCACACAATATAAACAGTGTTTTATGCCCTATCTATTTGGCTTATTATTCATGTAAATACAAAATCCCACACAACCTCTAAAAGTGCATACACCTTCCTCTACAGTGAGATTTGAATATGGTTGAAAACTTTCACTGCACTTTTTGACAAAAAAAGAGCGGATTTTATAGATAGGATCATGTCCATCTTCACCTCGTTTTATGCAATGAGCATTGTCATTCAAGTGAAGCATATAAAGTATTCCCTTGAACCTATCACGAGGCAGCAGCCTCCTTGAAAAACATGCCACAAGAAATATGTCTGTGGATAGGGACGGATCCAGATCACTTTCATAAGGGGGTCATAATTATAAATAACATAGTTTCTTACAATGTTGGATCTCTGTTTAGAGCCATTTCATAGTTTATTGTTCTTATTTGATCTTATGTATGTTTACAACTGTGGTCATCCTCCAATTTGTTTTAAATCCGATAGTTTTTATAAACTATTTGGAGTGGCCCTCCCGCTAAACAATTTTTTGAAAACTGGTTATATCTAGAAGATATGAGTAGCCTTTGCCTTGATTTTCTTTAAATTCGATTTGTTTACAAATTATAAGCCACCATTTAAAGTGTTCCTCACCTAGAAATTTGGATGCTCTTTGAAGCTATTTAGAGTGATCCTTGCCTTTGACTTTAGGATAGCTAAAAACCTCTAGAAGATCATCTTTGAAGCGGTCTTCCACTGACAAAGTTTTGTAGATTGATTTATTTCAGACATTAGGCTGTTTGGGGTGGTCCTTGCCTGAAACTTCTTCAAAATGACATGCTTCTTGAAGCTACTTGGAGTTTTCCTCCTAGACATTTATGACATTTGGATGACTTTGGAAGCTATTTAGAGCTTCCCTCTCTTGACTTTTTCTGTCAATTTCTCTAGTCTAGTAGTTATTTGAAGCGGTCTTCTCCGGCAAATTTTTGACAGAATGCATCTAGAAGTCATTTGGAGTTTGATTTAAGGCCATCTTTCAGCTTCATATTCGATAATTTTGGAGGATTTGAAATATATTTAGAGGGGGAATTTATTCCCAGGAGGCGCAAATTATTTCCAGGGGGTCATCAGAGTCCCCCACAGTTCCGCCGCTCCTGCTGTCCACACATACTTTATATTTGATATCCGTGGATGAACTGCTCTCAGGCGATGATTAGTCTTATTTGATGTTTGTTAGTCTACCGTTTGTATGTGGAGCAATGTTCGTTACTCGATATGCACGACAAATATCTTTACATGAAAACTTAATATTTTTTCCACACTTGTGTGACTCATGTCAAACATTTATTAAACATGGATGAATAATGCACGTGTTCGAAAATTGAATAAACGTGTATGAATAATGCGCATGTGGACCTGGCTTAAGAAGTGTCTGCGCATAAAAAGACAAAGAATTGTGTAATTTATCTGTGTTGTATTTTCTTTCTAAAATTTGAACTTTCATTTTTTTGTATTAATTTTCTAACTTTCACAGGGAGGCTCAACTGACCCTATGACTCCTCCCCCCTCTCCGAATGAATCCACGCCGGTCTGTGGACCAGTAGTCATTGATATCTGGTAATTTCAATATGAACATGTGCAAAACAATAACAAAAAACTTAAATAAATCCCCTAATTTTACTGTTCATCTAAGCCAAATTGATTTTTTTTTTTCGGTTTTCCCTGCCTTCTTATAGAAGCAATTTGTGAAGCTGCATATCGATTAGTTTCTTTTTTAATTGTGTTTGTCATGTTAGAGTAAACAATTATAGAAAAACAGTCAAACTCAGTACATTTGTCATCTAGTGGTACAGAAATAGCAGAACTTAACTCAAAAACCAGGTGTTCAGGTTTTTCACTTTCAGAACAATCACTGTTGTTTTCAGTGGAAGTTGTAGGCCTATTCCTTTCTTGTACTATTGTTTGAGTCTCTTGTGTATCATCTGAAACACAAGACAAACACGCACTAGTATCTTGAAACTAGCACATAAATAGATGACATGATGAAACTAATAGAAAAAAACTAGTGTAAATTTCCAATATAGGTTAGAACTTTTTGTGTAAATCGTATGGTTACTTACCAGAATCTTCACTAGATTCATTTTCTTATAGTAAATAAGAGGAATCATCATCGCTAACATCTAATTCAAAACCCAAATCTTCTATAAAATTATCCAGCACGTTACGATTCACATTCGGTATCACACACGCCAACCACAAAACAACAAAGTCTATGAACGAATGGCTGCAGTCAATCAT
The DNA here is from genome assembly GCA_902141375.1 of Timema poppense. Taxonomy (NCBI): domain Eukaryota; kingdom Metazoa; phylum Arthropoda; class Insecta; order Phasmatodea; family Timematidae; genus Timema; species Timema poppense. The sequence continues at coordinate 127,913 of CABFOV010000307.1, forward strand.
AACCAACCTATTGATATTTATAAAAATTAATGAAATGAAACAAATACAAAAACTATGTTACCATCAGATTCATAATGAACTAAACTAAACTTTGGAGCAGTCGGCAATCGTCTAGGATACGGTAGATGTATTCAAATTTAAAGGTATTGGGAAAGTTCTGCTTATATACCTTACGAGTGCCATTTGCCGAACTAAAAGATCGTGCCCACATCACGTAGGAGCATGGACCGGAAAGTGTTAACCAATGTTGAGTTATAGAGTGCATGCACAAGAGTTGATTAGGTTATAGGAAGAATAAATTATAAAAAGTAAATGTTTCACAACAATTTCAAACTGTATTGATGTAATGTGTTTTTTTAATGTCTAAATATGATCTTTCTGAGATTTAACTTTGATCGCACCACCCAACAGCCATTACTTTAGGTTGATACCTTTTAACACCTGCATAGAGTGACATAATTTCAGAATGTGTATGTGTCTAAAAATATTATTTCATTAAATTGTGATATTAACAAAATAATGGTTGAATATAATTATAGAGACTGGAAAAGTTGGAAATTGGCTCTGGAAAACCTGGAAAAGTCAAGAAATTTTAAAACATTGTTTGGCTGGATACCATGTGAAATCAAATTCAGTTTTTAATAGGTCTTGATTATATTATTGTCAATAACAGAGTGAAAAATGTAATAATCTTTATTTTCAATCATACATGCAATCATAGTCAAAGACACTAAATCAAAGAATATTTGTGAATAACAAAACAAGCTTTGCTACCATAAGGCATTTAAAACAAAAAGATAAATACAGAAGCTAATTATTTTCACCTGTTTGTACACTGGTGTTTATTTGGTTGTATCCTATCCTCACATTCTCACTTACTGATGCATCTCAAGTGCAATGATAAACTAAACTACACTTAATGCACCTTATGTCACACATATTTCCGTAATACTGAACTTGTATTTCTAGTGTCAACTTTTTTTTTAATGTATAAGAAGTTAAACCTAAATCAACTTTATGCACTTTACTCTATTTGTTATTCACTATGTATCGATTATAAACATAAATCTGTGTTTTTAATCCCATATGTGCTTCAATTTTACAATTCTATCATATTTACACTAGAGTTGCAATAATCCTGCCCTCCTTATTACCCTGCCGAGTTCTCGCTGTTAACAAGTGTGTTTTAAAATAAACAAATTGGTACGTTTCCACTAGTAATTAATAAAAAAAATTGGTGGCAAATTCCTTACAACTGTAACATTGGAGACAGCAAAGAATAACTGCTATGCATGCATTTGGCATATAGTAGTTATATTGTAGTCACATAATTGCTTGGTCAGTGTAGATAGCAGCACTGTTTTGATTTGGCTGGAAACAGAAGCTGTGTCAAGGGAAGTGTGCGTGAGACATAGCCACATAGGTTGGGCGTGCACTCATGTAATGTCTGGCAGTCACATAGTGAAGGACGCTGTGATATTTGTTCTGAGTTCGTGGAAGCGGTCCTTATCTGTGTCTGGTTATTGTTCTTTTACTGTATAGTACAATTTTGTAACTCTTCACTCTCTTGTTTTCTATTGAGTCTATAAAAACAAAGTTAAATGTTCTGTAAAAATTTAAAAAGTAGGCTAACTCATACTAAAAAAAAAATCCTTAGCTCGGGTTCCGAACTATCCTGCTTTTCTATTATCTGGGCCAGAATGCTAAATAGTCACAACTCTAGTGTACTTAATTACACATTATATTGCTTAATGCACTTTGTCACATATATTTTCATAATACTGAACTTGTATTTCTAGTGTCGACTTTTTTTCTTTTTACTTATTATACTGTTTGATTCCTAGGCCTTCAATCAATAACAGAAACTCAACTAGAGCGTGTTATGGAGGAGTTGGAGGTGAGGTGCTGGGAGAAAGTTCAAACCATTGTCAAGACCGAGGAGGGACTCGGCATCGAGTATGATGAGAATGTCATCTGCGACGTCTGCAGATCGGTGAGTTTCTGTTCTTAACGGCTAGTCTCTCTCTAAGTTTGGCAGGCTCCAAATCATTAGACCAGAATTGTTTGTGGGAGAAACACATTTTGGTGCTTTCAAAGGAGATTTCAAATTGGTAAAAACTAGAGATAGGACTCTTTAATCCTATGGTATTCAAGAGATTTGAACTTAATAAAAATCTCGAATACAATTATGAAGACCTTGGATTGATGAATACAATTATGAAGACCTTGGATTGATATAACAATTTCAAGCATTTGGTTTAAGCAATTATATAGACTTGTGAAGTTGGAAGAATAACAAAATCACAAAATTGTATAAAAATATATTTGATTTACTAGAAAAGGATTCGCTTTGTTATTTATAGTGTAATAGAAATGAAAAGATTTGAAGATTCCATCCATGATTTCCAGTGAACCACTGAAGATACAAACAACGTTTAATAAGTGAAATTATTATATTTATAGCCGGACTCTGAGGAGGGTAACGAGATGGTGTTCTGTGACTGCTGCAACATCTGCGTCCACCAGGCATGCTACGGCATCACCGCCATCCCACCTGGGTCCTGGCTGTGTCGGACTTGCTCGCTAGGACAGCGTCCCGAGTGTGTGCTCTGTCCCAACAAGGGTGGGGCCATGAAATGTACCCGGTCGGGGCAGAAGTGGGCCCACGTCTCATGCGCCCTCTGGATCCCCGAGGTCAGCATTGGCTGTGTAGAGCGCATGGAGCCCATCACCAAGATATCTAGCATACCGGTGAGTTGTGTTTAAGAATGTATTGAGCTAAGAACCATCACAATCATAATGCATTGTTCCCTGCCTGTGGCCGGATCGGTTTAGTAAAATGCTGCCATCTCTCTATCTCCTTCTGCCACTATTCCTTCCTTACTCTAGTTCATTATTCTCCTCACTCGCACACTTGCTCCCTGCTCTTCCCATCACTTCCTTGGTCTCCCTTCCTGTCTTTTATCTCCAGACTTCAACTACATCATTCTCTTTGGTAGTCTATCCTTTTCCTTCCTCATTACATGACCATACTATCTCAGTCTTAGTTCTTATACCCAAACATCCACATTACATGGTCATACCACCTCATCCTTACTTCCTTTACTATCTCATGTACTCCAACATCCTCATTACATGACCATACCATCTCACCCATGCTTCCTCTACTACCTCATGTACTCCAACATCCTCATTACATGTCCATACCACCTCATCCTTACTTTCTTTACTATCGCATGTACCCTAACATCCTCATTACATGACCATACTATCTCAGTCTTAGTTCTTATACCCAAACATCCACATTACATGGCCATACCATTTTACCTTTTAAATATGGTTAGCATGGACAAGAGTTTTAGGAGGTTAAGTAATTTTAAATAGATCTTATACTTATATTGACCCAAAAAAAAGGCCACACTTTTTCCCCAAAATAGCCTTAGGAAACCTTAGTGTGACCTATAATCCCATCCTTATATAATATGTTTCAAAATTTGTATTGTTCAGTATTGCATTTATTTATATTGATATATATCAATTTAGTTTATAATCACCACAACAGATGGTGCTCTTTACTTTTTAACTTAGAGGTTATTTATAAATAGTTATATAAATAATTTTTTCCCTTATAAAAGTGATAATATATTTAGTGTGCAACCTATGTGTGGGGTGGCCTATTTTTCAATCAAGATGGTACTTAGCATTCATATTAAGGTTGCCAAACTCGATACCCTTGATTCTTACTAGTATCAAAAGAATCAATCTTAATAGTAAGATTCTCGTTACCTTGATTCTTAGCTCTCACTAAAACTGGAAACTAAACAAAATTGCAGCATTCAAAATTGGTGATAATCAATTATCTCTCATATTAGTTTAGTTGTTGTTTCACTTAAATAACGGCAAATTGTAAATATACCATAATGGCCTGAATATAATATGACCCTAATATTTTGAGATGATTTACATGAAAAATAAATGGTCTTGAATATAATTCGTCTTGACATTATGACAGTAACAAGAGGTAAAAACTTTGACATTTTTTTTAAAAGTAATAATTAAGGGAGATTGTCAGAATATATTAATCAATTCTAAACAAACAATCACTGTATAATACGTAAACTAGGAATGGAAATTTTTCGTAATATATCAATATATCTATCGTTAATTGATACATCACGTATTGTATCAAAAGCTACGATATTCCTATCAAATTAAAATGGCTGCTCTCCTGTAATTATATTCTTTGTCGTTATTCAATTTTGAATGTTTTATTTAGATCTTTGAATAAGACAAGTTTAATAAAAAATATAATAAAAATCGACGTAGCTAATAAAAATGAAACAAAAAAAATTATTAAATTTATTTTAATTCCTTAGATTATCAATATATCATTGCCAAAACTTCATCACTATTTACTGATGAGCTAACGTGCGTAGGATCAGTTATGGTGTACGACTTAAAATTTTTGTAACGCGTGAAATGTAGTTCTTCTTTCCGTTATAAAATCTGCAATTTATTGTATTAATTTTGAGTTTATTTGAATTCTTGGTTTTGATTTTCAGTTTTGAAGAATTTTAGTGTGTTTAGTAAATATCCATAACATTGTGAGATTAAAGTTTTAAACAACATGTCTCGTAATGATCGAGCCCAAGTTTTGTATTGGCGGGGGGGGGATCAGATTTTCTATGCAAATTATCCTTGGAAAAATAATGAAAAAGGAAATTTTCAAGAATCAGAATCGAGGTTGAACTTAAGAATCAAAATCGAGAACAACAGGTATTGTATCGTGACATCTCTAATTCATATGAATGTCAAATTTTCTATCTTTTCATTATTATAAACATTTATGATTCTTTTGTATTTATTGTTTATTTAACATATTTAGAAAGTAATTTATATTAAGGTATGTCAGACATGTTTCATTAATTTACCCCTACCTTGTGCAATTACAGCAAAGCAGATGGGCACTGATCTGTGTGCTGTGCCGAGAACGCGTGGGTGCGTGCATCCAGTGCTCTGTCAAGACGTGTAAGACGGCGTACCATGTGACATGTGCATTCAAGCACGGTCTTGAGATGCGTGCCATAATCGAGGATGAGAACGCTGATGATGGTGTGAAGCTGCGTTCGTACTGTCAAAAGCACAGTGTGACCAGTAAGAAGGAACGAAGTGACTCTGCTTCCGAGGATGAGGACTCTAAGCGTAAGAAGAGAAAAGACATGACTTCTGAGGAAAAGAACCAAGCCAGAGCTGCCAAGTGAGATAACTTAAAACTTATATTTCAAGAAAAATCATTTTAGGTGATAGTTATTATTATGGTAGTTGCTAACAACCTTATAAAATTAAATCTCCTCATATATTAAATAATTTTATATCACTTAAGTTTTGCACATATTATACCGAATTAAAATGAACATTGATTTTTTTGGAAATTTGTGCCCAGTCTAAAGTGTGCCTGCCTACTAGGCTAAGGGTCCCAGGTTCACTTATCATTATGGCGGAGTAATTTGTCATTGGTTAAATATGAGTTTCCCTTTTCACAGTGATGAATTAATGGCTGGGGCTAGGTGTTGTGTCTGCTCTATATTTAAGTTAGTTAATAAGTCTTGTGTTGATACAAGGCACGTCCAGGAAGTAAGAGTACTGGTTGCCCTCTCGTGCTGTGATATTTTTTTTTAAGGTTGGCAACATCGAGTGGTAGTGGGGGGGTTTTTCTGAACACAATGAGCGCAGGTGGACCTCGTTAGTATGAAAACTCACCTTGTAGTGACCGTTTGTGTGAAATATGTCAATAAGAAATCCCGCTAAGTGTGAGGTGCACGCTGTCATCAGATTCCTTCTCGCAGGAGGAAAAACACTGACTGAAATGTTTTCACGGATAAAAACTTTTTATGGCGAAGGTGCTATGAACCGAACAAACGTGTTTAAGTGGTGTCGTGAGTTTAATGAAGGCAGAACGAATGTTCATGACAATCAGAGGTGGGGAAGACCTTCCATTTTGACCGATGAGTTGGTGCAAAAAAATCGATAAAACTGTTCGTGAAGACCGCCGATTGACAGTGAATGAAATTTCTGCGATGTTTCCACAACTCTCCAGATCTCTCTTACACGAAACAATTACAGAAACGCTGGGGTTCCGAAAATTGTGCACAAAATGGGTCCCTAAACAATTGACAGAGCAGCATAAAGTGAATCAAGTTGCTAGCGCTCGCGAGTTCCTTGAGCAATTTTAATTGTAAGGTGAAGATTTTCTGAGCTCGATTGTGACGGGAGATGAAACCTGGGTGGCTCATTACACTCCTGAGACAAAAAGACATTTATCACAGTGGTGGCACACCAGTTCCCCATTTTCAAAAAATTCAAAACCTCAATTTCGGGCAAAAAAATCATGGCCACTATGTTTTGAGATCGAAAAGGGATCATTTTGATCGAATTTCAGCCTCAGGAGGAGATGATTAATGCAGCATGATACTGTGAAACCCTAAAAAAGTTCAAGAGAGCAATTCAATTCAAAACAGAGGGGAGTGTTGACGAAGGGAGTGCGCTTGTTGCACAACAACGCCCGCCCGCACAGAACCAATGTCACCAAGGCACTTTTGGATTCATTTGATTGGGACGTTTTGAACCACCCCGCATACTCTCCTGACCTGGCGCCTTCAGACTTTCACCTTTTCACCTCCCTGAAGACTCACATGGGTGGAAAAAAAAATTCAGCCGACGAGGAAGTGAAACAAGAGGTCCTGAACTGGAAGAAGAAGATAGTGAGAGAATTATTTAAGGAGGAAATCAAAAAGCTTGTGCCATGGATCACAACCTGCATAGAACGGGAAGTCGACTACATGGAGAAATAACATATTCACCAACAAAATCCTGTAATTTTGTTTTAAATACAATTTGTATTTTAAATAGAAAAATCGAATACTCTTACTTTCTGGACATGCCTCGTATAATCGGTAGGTTCACAAAGTGCAAGTTAAAACCTCAGATAAAAAAATATTAAGCCTTATAAGTGAATCTTTAAGTTTTGTAAAAATTTCTACTTCATGTTTTGTTGGGGTTTTTTTCACCTCAAAGAATCATCCCCTTGTCTTTTAACTGCTGAAAGACCTGATTATCAGCAAGAACTCGCTCACATTTTTCTCATACAGTTCGGCCTGCAACACCTGTAACCGCTTGCATTTTCTGCACAACACCCAGTGAATTTACAGGTGTTTTATTTCTCTCTTCAAGACATTTGATCTGGTAATGCAGAATAGTTGGCAGTAATGAAAGCCAAGTGATTTCTACATTGCCCTTCATAAGCAACCATTTCACAATGTTTATTGACGATGCATCATCTTCACGCAGATTGTTAACAATATGCAATATCTTGTTAAAGCTGTGGGCATAATACAAAGCTGTAGATAGCCATGTACACCAGATAGTTAATACTGGCTGTGTAGGTAAGGCTAGTTAAGGAGAAACTTCTTTGAACAACTGATTCCTGGTTGGAGATTTAATAAATATCTCCTTTGTGTTGGAAATCAAAGCATCTACTTCTGGGAATAGTCCACGGATTCTTCACATATTCTGTGCAGCACATGGTTAAGGCACGTGACATGAAGCATGTTGGGGAACAGGACTTTAAGAACATTGCCAACTTCTTTCATATAGGCTTTAGCATAAGACTTAAACAGAATAACGTTTTGATGTTTAACTCCATCTGACCATTCAGTGCAGAGGTAAACACTTGAGCTACAGTTGAACTGTTTGTATTATCTAATTGTTCACATGCAAGCAGATATATTTTAGAGGGTTGATTTTAGTTCATTTTGTCAATCATAACATTTTCAATGAACCTGCTACAGGAATCCACACTTTCATCAACCGACATCCATGTTTTCTTCTCACTCACTGCTTCCCTAATGCTATTTATATGTATCACTGTAGCAAACATCCTTCATAGTGTTTACACAACATGCTCTCACTTAGAACGTGTTCTTTAGTGTAATTATGTAAGAAATTCTTAAAAGTTTTATTTTCTATCTTTTATAAAGCAGTACCGGCATCAATAAACTCCTTGCAGACATCCATTGAAAACTGTGCTTGGCGTTGGGAAATTGCATACAAAAAGATCAGAGTTGCTTTTGGCTCACGTGTCATTTGACACACAGCACAATTATGTTTAGAGGTTTGTACATGATGCAAAACATGACACTTTTTCACGCAGTGTAACGTCATCTGCGGTTGAGAACTAGCCCCACGTTGTTGCACCAATTGTAACGTACACGTTGGAACTGCCCCGCGTTGTGACGTCAATTGTGACGTACTACTGGAATGCCTTCACGTTGAGCGCCATTTTAATGTACTAACTTCACTTTGGTTTGAAGAATATATATATTACAAATAAATGTTTTCGAAAATAGATACTTTTGTATAAACTTTAATGGTATAATGTATTACATATCACTGTTGTTTGAAAAAGAATAATGGAAACCATTTAGGTAAAAACACCTTGGCCGTGATTCCAAACACAACCAAGCTAACATTATCAAACTATACGAGATTGATACACATCTCTCTCGTCTGCCGAAGAAGAGTAGAATGACGCGTCTACCAAGCTAGCGTCCTCTTGAGTCGAGCCGTGTGAACCCCGTAGTTCACACCCTCGAACCCAGACCACTCCTTGCTTTCTTTCCATCGACCAATGGGGTTAGTTTTTAATTTAAGAAAACAGATGCGTTACTCTGCACCTGCTATTATTTTACTGCGCAAAAACAACCTGGAAGTAAAAACCTTGTTTCTGACACGTGCAGTTAAAAAAAAGAAACATGGTCGTAGTCTAGAAAAGATAAGTTTACTTTATATTGACTGAAAAGAAGAAATAATATATTTACTTTAAAATATGATCTCGAGTATTAAAAAGACAGGAAAAATCGATATCATTACAGCAGTACACTGACGTTTCACACACTTTGAAAAACAAGTTTGATCCATTAGTCAAAAATATGTCATCAAATTCTTTCACAAAATTATTCAATTTGGTTTTTAATCCTGCCGGTCCTTTTTGCATGGTGAGACTACTGCCCAGTAAATGTCAACAAGAAACCACCGAACACTGTCACACCACTTGCACAAAATACCAACCTTCATTGGATGAGGAAAGTGAACTGGAAGTAGGTTACTGACCATATACAATAGAAGTGACAAATTGGGGAAAAAACACCCTTCCAGAAACAAGTTTTGGGTCGCCGGAAACATAAGGGGAATATGAAGTGGAATTTTTACGATATGGGGTGACCTTATAACATATTCAGGAAATATTGGCTGCTGTACATTTCAACAGTTTTAATGAAATGCACAGTTAATTTTTGAAAATCAGGTAAAGAGGTAAAATTATGTTTGCTGTACACAACCCTAATACCCTGACATGAACTTATATTAAGTCATTTTTATGATATCTATTACAATAAAGTACACGCATTTTGCCTAACATCCGGTCACTAGTAATTTGTACATATTCCTATAACCTGAACTGGTTGTAAAAACGCTGTGCTAAATATATATATGTGTGTGTGTGTACTATCTGTCTCTCATTCTTTACAACTTTCTCTTTTGCATAATATTTTTGTCTCCTCGTTTAGCAAATTGTGCTGCACGTCTCTATAAGGAAAATTTTTGCGCTATTTATATGAATAAAAATATCGTCTATTAGTGGAAGATCTGCAAATCGTTGGTACAGTAGATCAAACTCCTCATTATGTCAGAAAGATCATCAAGCACGCACTTTTGATTGGCTCAACGTTTATAGTAATATCTCACAATCATCCAATCGAAGCTGGACAGCCTTCACCTGGCGATATATATCTCTCTAGACAACTAGCAGTAGCTTGCCAAAATATAGGGATAGAATTAATAGACCACATTATTACTATTACATTTAATAGTTATTTTAGTTTCAAGGAAAATAGGTTGTTATGAAGGCTTTTCTAGCTACAGTAACTTACCGACGAGGCAAAATATCCTTGCCTTCTCTTTTATTTATTTCTTTGAAATCCTTACTAAGATTAAATTAGCTCATGACATTTAGCAATGGCAAAACTGTCAAGACAGTTTGTAAATTTTGACCATCATAGTGATTTATGGTTTCAAACCTCGTGAAATTAGACAAGATGAATTCTGCTATTGGAAGCTTTTCCATAAGTCTGAAGTTGACGACTTTGAACAAAATAGGAGTGGTTTTTCAAAGTTCTCACGATGTTGATTTTTCTTTCTTTTACTTTCATTATTGCTTACAATCTGTCATCTGGGTCAATTTTTTAACTAAGCCATAAATTTTACTTTAGCGTTTTGCTAGATCTGTTATACCTTTATATGCCTAACAATCTAACTTAAGACTACGACAGGCACAACATTCAGTCCCCGGCCGTTAATTCATCATCGTGAAAGGGTAAACCCACATTTCACCAATGATACATTTTTCGGTCATGCCAGGAATTGAACTAGGGACTTTTAGCTAAGTAGACGAACATGCTAACAATTGAGCTATGTTTTTTTTTTCTATTATCAAAATTCTAAGAAATTTCCCCTTCTCTTTGACTCCCCACAAGGAAAGGTTAAATGATCACGGTGTGGCTTAACCTCCCTTTTTCAGGTTGCAAGAAATTGAAGCAGAGTTTGATAAACATGTGAGTGTAAAAGATGTCACCCAGCATGTAGATGTCGACCCTGAGGGTATCCATTTTATTTACAACTATTGGAAACTAAAGAGAAAGGTATGTATTATCTGTCTTTCATTTTTTACAAATCTTTTTTTCTCTTTTGTATCTTTTTGGTCTCCTCTTTTAGCAAATTGTGCTGCGCTTTTCATTCTCTACTCTGATGAGTCCTGATGGCATTAAACCCAGGTCAAGGAATTGGGTAGTAGCTATTGATTTTCTTAGAAAGACGGCCATCATATCTTTGTCCAGTGGCAGCAGTGTAAAGTGTGAACTTTGTTCTCCTTTTCATTGTAAAGGCCAAATTTTATTAGTTCTTTTTTATCTTTTGTTTATACTCCTCTTTCTTGTATAATCTTCCATGAATAGACAAATATTATCTTTTTATGTTGTTTTATTACAATATACAATTTTGAAACTCTATTAAACCATTAATAATTTAATTTGTTTACTTGTTTGTTCTTAGACTGGGTTCAATAAACCTCTTCTACCGCCCAAATCGGAAGATGTGGACATTCTTTCTCAACAACAGGAACAAGCAGACTTGGAAAAAATGAAAATGTTTGTTCAGCTGCGGCAAGATCTGGAGAGGGTAAGTTGCCACACTTGACGGCTGTAAAAAGTTATGACTAAGCCTTTAGCTTGAAAGTTGATTGAGGATGGATTCTAAAGTACTTTTAGATGTTGCCTACTATGGGGTATTCAAAGGAATTCTGCTAAATGGGATGCATCTTAACTTTAAGCGTTCTAAGGCACTCATGCCTAGACATCAATGTTCAAAATGAAGTTAAAGGGAATAAAATGAGCAGTTCACCCTGTGAGGCCTTTTGTTTACCTGCTGATGATATTTCCCATCTTCTCTTATTTGCACTTGGACCCCTAATTTTGAAACATGTGAGACAATTTGCAGGTTATGATTTTGTAAATCACAGGCTGTACCAAAAGTGAGCTGATTTTAAAAGCTCCCTCTTGTTGTGCTAGTTAGTGTGGCGTAGTTTACTTGCAACTTAGTTTTCATTTCGACAACACTGGTAAACCATTCACATTCCACCATTTAGACAACACTGGTAATTCACATTCCACCATTTCGACAACACTGGTAAACCATTCACATTCCAAAAGATTGGGATACAAATAAACCATTGTACAAGATATGTAAACTAAAGTAAATACTATTATTGTATGGCGTGAACCATGTAAAAATATTTGTGTGTCTTTATTAGAGAACTATTTTTTATTTGTTTGCTTCAAAATTTATCAAGTAAATATTTTCACAGATTGTAGAAGTTTCATTTAAACGTCTGCTTTCACTAGTTACATTACATAATTTAGCAGCGTGTATGCCTATAACGCTGGTGGTCACGAGGTTGATCCCAACCTGATTTTAATATTTTAATTTTGACAACAAAATATCACTTGTCAATTCAAATTTAATTTAGCCTTACTTATTTTCATAACTATTTAAAAAATAAATGTAGCTTAAAGTTTTCACTATGTCAATAATAATTAGCTTGTTTAGTCTTGTTTTTAAATATGCACATTTTTATACATTAAACTTGATAATCTAGTTTTTAAATAATCACCTAGACACAAAATTTCAAAGTTTATAGGCACTATATTGTTTTTAATCCACCTTATTTGAAATATTAAAAAAAAAATGGGTTAGTTTATGTAGGTTCAAATACCTTGTATATTTTCTATAAAAAATATTGTTTATGAACAAAATGCTTACTAATACAATTTCAAATGAAAGGTTATTTTTCAGTCTGAATTTTAAAAAATATATAGAATTGTCTGGAAATGAACACAGGAACTTTAAATTACGAAGACGTCATGCTGCCAACTCAGCCAAGTTGGCATATTATTTGAATGGAGAAAATTAAGATATATTTTTGTCATTTTTAACAAACAAATATTTTTATTGAAGGATTGCATGAATTGTCCAAAGCAACCGTATTTTTTTACAATAGTATGTTTATTTCAACAAAATCATTCTCAGAAGGTTGCAACTGAAAAGGGAGATGACGTTCATCTTGTTAGATCTTGCTTTACTCGCCTGACAAACCCTGTTTAGATTTCAAGTATAACTCTCTCGCAATCCTCTAGTGTGACGTCAGATTCCACAGTTCAGACATTTCAAAATTAGGTCTTTGTTCATGATGCGAGCAATCCCCTAGCAACTTGCAACCCGCACGTTTCAAAATTAAAGGCCCTGGACGGCATTGACTTGCGTTTCCTTGTTTCCTATTCTAGGTGAATATTTGCTTCTGCAGACTTTTTAAACTACATTCTGGCAGGAAGACTCCTACAGGCCATTTTTTTGAATGTACCAAATAGTTAGTTAGAAACAATTAAAAAATTACTTTGAGATAAAAAAAATTGGGACTTTTTGAGGTTATTTCTAGAATTAATTACAAATTAGTGTTGTTTGTTTCAACTAGTCGAGTCAAAAGTATTTACGTTAATATGGGATTTGCCTTTACTTCACAGGTAGGCAGTGTTGTTAATGGATAGTAAAAGATTTTGAATCTATTTCAGTACGACAACTTTCAGCCATTACTGCAGCGATCCACAAGGGAATGGATATCAAACTGGATTCAATCTTGGTTTAATAAATTTTGGTACCTCGAATCCTAGAACTCAAATCACAGTTAGTGAAAGTCTTATTAGTAAAATAAAATTTCATTATTAAAATTTAGGTAATTTGTTCCTTGTTGTGGTGGTTATTTGGTTGAGTATCTTTTTTTTTCTATCTAGGGTTTTTTCCAAATCTAATAGGGTACTTAATATAAATATTATTATTAGCACCGCGTCTTACCACTCGTTCGGGTTGTACACACTTGCACTAATGTGTAATGGTAGGGTGATTGTGAGATGAAATGAAGGACCTACATTTAACGTGGAATCCGAACCACGGTGGAGGCCTGGCATTCCTCACCATCGGAAGTTGTGATTAATACATGTCTTGTCAGAGGTGAAGGAAGGGTTTGGCAATCAGATAAATCTGTGCCGGGACCGAGGATTGAACCTCGGACCCCAAGCACAGAAGTCTGACACCTTACCCCTAGACCACCTGGTCACGCTTAAGATAAATAACTATGGTTTAAAATGTAAGATTAGATATATGGAAAATGATTAAAATTGTAAATGTTGAGAAATGGGGATTGAGAAAAACAGGAATGTTGGGACATCCGTCATTGCTTGACATCTTGTTATATATCAGCAGTATATTTCCTTAACATTCCTCATTCTCTTTTTGTTTGTGTTATTCTTTTCACTGTAAAGTCTGTACCTAATTTTTCTTCTGTCGTCTGTACATTATTATGTTTTATTGCAGGTGCGTAATTTGTGCTACATGGTCAGCAGACGGGAGAAGCTGTCCCGCTCGTTCTTCCGAATGCGTGAGCAGACCTTTCACAAGCAGGTGGCAGTGCTGAGCGATACCAGCTGCAGCCTCAAAGGCAAAGAGGTGGCCGCAGTGATAGAGGCCAACCACGGACCTTCCATATATGACCGACTCTATTCCCAGCCAACCGTGCAGGACCACACCCAGGACTTTGACCTGATACTTGCTCGCATTGCAGGCATCGCTTCCCCCACTCCTTTGGCTGTCGACGAGAAGGGCAAGACTGACCTCAATGGGCTGGTTAAATGTCCCTCGGACAAGCGGTCATCCCTGGACAATCCTTACAAGAGGCTCTACTTCAATGGTGCCAGCCGCAGAAGAAGCAGTCTGTACGGGGGTAGCATGTCAAGCGGGAGTGAGACGGACTTGGTGGGCTCTATCAAACTGGCTAGCAAGACTCCTGGGAGGGGAAGGGTGCAGGTAGACACGTCAGCATCCAGCACAGAGGACGAAAAACCACCGACCATCAAGAACAGGAAGAACAGCTCTGGCGTCATGAAACCTGCCGAGAGAAAGCGGAACAAAAAGGTGGTGTCCCAGATGAGACTGGACACGTCCAGTGAAGAGGATAAGAAACCGAGCAAGACCCTGGGGAAGTCTCCTCGAAGTAAGACTCTTCGTCAAATGGAACGTGAGCTTGGTGATAAGCTGGGCTCTGCTACAGACGACAGCGATGAGCTCTTGCCGATCAAACCATCTAAGAATGAACCCCACAAAATCAATAAAATATATTCTGACAGCGATTCTGAGGTTTCCATCAAGGCTGAGCTATCTGAAGAGGAAACAAATGAAGATAACAAGTCTCCTTCTAACACCCCGAGTGATTCTCAACAGCACGTTTTGCGAACTAAAGGTGCTATGAAAGAGTTCTCTGCTGGTCTACAGCCCAAAGTCAACAAATCTGGGAGTAAGAATAACTCAAAACCAACTAAACTTGTGAAAAAGTCCAAGGATGTCAAAGAAAAGGATGTGAAGGAAGAAGAAGATGAGGATGAGGATGTTGGCAAGGATTATGTTAAGGAAAAAGAACATGTCAAATCTTCTAAGAAGAAAGAATATGGACCCACAGAACTGATTGTTCCTCAGAGACAGGCAGCAAAGAAGGCAACTGAGAGTATTAGATGCTCTCAAGGAAGGACCAAGGAACAAATTCTCTTTGAACAAGAAGCACTGAAAACACCACCCCCACCACTCCCCCCACCACCACCACCACCACCACAACCACCACAACCACTACCTCTACCACTTGCCGAAGAACCAAAAGTAGTCAAACAAAAAGTAAAGAAATCTAAGGAATCTAAAGGTTCTAAAGATGGTAAGTTTGGTGACATTTATGATTTTGAAAAAGACCCTGCTGATCAGTTGGAGATCTTGGCCTATGTCCCTCAGAGGCAGGCGGCTAAGAAAGCAGCCGCTCATATTAAAAGCGGCATGACAAAACCAGCTACCGTGGAAGGAGATTTGGAAGGTGGAAAGGGTAAGAAGGAGTTGGTTGATGTGGCGAAGACGAAGAAAGAAATTGAAATCAAACCCATGAAAGAGTCTGAGAATGATAAAAATAAATCTGCTGTCAAGTCTCCAGACTCAAAAAGTAAATCTACCTCAAAATCTAAAACTCCTGTTTCAACATCGTCTTCTTCCGCAAGTTCATCTGACGACTCTTCGTCAAGTTCAATCAGTGAAGACAATGAGGTGGATGAACAGATGAAAAAGAAACCTGGAGCTAAGTCTCCAAAGAAGGATATCAAAAGTGATAAAGAACATACTGCAGATAAAATGCCGAGAGAAAATTTATTTGCAGCAGCAATTTTATCCAAAGATGTTGATAAGAAATCCAAAGTACTTCCAGAGAAGCGACCAGTTGGCAAGAACTCGATGGTGGAGTGGACCTTTCCTGAAAAAAGCAATCTTCATTCCAGCACGAGTTGTTCAAGTTCAAGCGATGATGACTCTGACGAAAACAGTCTTTTTGGAAGGAAATCAACAAGTGCAATACGAAAGGACAAGGTTCAACTCGCTGCATCCAAATCCAAATCCTCTCCTCGCGGGGAAGCCACAAGCTCCAAAACCAAAGCTGTGGACTCGGAAGAAGAGAAATCATTTCCTGGGACCAAGTCGGTCAGTAAAAAATTCAAGAAGGCGCCTGATAAGAAGCTTAAAACTTCCGACAGGCGGCCTGAACTTGAGTTTCAGCCGCCGATTGTTGAAAGAAGTGAATCGTTCCGAGCCAAGGAAAAGTTGGCCAAAGGGAGAAAGTCGAGCATACAGAAGTTGTTTGGAGAAAGCAGTGGTGATTGGGTCGGAAACACTGAAGGTAAACCAGGAACTCAATCTCACGATAGCGCCAAAGAGAGGGATAGTCACAGCAAAGATAAATCAGTCTCAAAAACAGTCGAAGGACCTCCAGGAAAACGAAACCGGCTGCGTACTCCTCGAATTGAAGAGCAGTCAAAGCAAGAAAGAGAGAGAGAATCAGATCGAGGGAAGGGTCTTAAGAAAGTCCAAACCAAACTTGAAGGAAGAAAGAGAAAATCAAGTGAAATCAACGAACCTGCAGGGTCTTCCGACATGTGCAGTGAAACTGTTGGTTTGTCCCGAGGCCCTAGAACAGCTGCAGAGCTGCCAACCCTCAAAGAGAAAGTCAAGCCCAATGAACATGTGCCAACTTCGATCAAGAAAGCTGAGAAGAAACTAGAAGATGTTGAAGAAGATTCTTTGGGAAAAGAGGGTCGAAAGCCAAACACACAACACAAGAATGTTGATCGATCTTTAGCTGATGTCAGGGCAGATAGAATCTCCCTTACGAGTACGTTGGAGAGAGAAATTGCTGAAAGAAAAGCAGAAAAAGCGGAGAAAATATCGCCTGCAAAAAGATCTTCAAGATTATCAATAGATCAGTTATTTGAAAAAAGAGACAAAAAAATTGATAAACTCTTTGACAAGAAAACACCAATTAAAGAAATATCCTCACAAATTGAAAAACCTTCCTCCAAGCAAAGCATCAATGAGCTTTCACTTTTAAAAGACTCTAAAGATGATGCCCATGGGAAAGATATTCAAAAGTCATCCAAAGAAACTACAATTCAATCAAAGGAGAAGTTGAATCGCTTTAAAGACTTTACAAAAAAAGTTTCACCAACTAGGCTTGAATCACCAAAGAGGATTTTGAAAGAAAAGGAATCTGTTGAAAAGCTGAAAACAAAAGAAGTGTTTGAGGAAGTAAGGCCCGTTAATAAATTGATTAAACCTAATTCTGTTATAATATCTAATAAAGAAAGCTATGTAGAAATAGACACTGTCATTAGAAAGATAGAAAAACCATCTTTAGAGATTAATGAGCTATCTGTCAAGAAAATTGAACGCAAGAAATCAAGTACTGATAGTAAACGCACATCAGATTCTTCTGAAGTTCTCTCTTCGTCAAGTGACAATAGGCGAGATTCTTCCGAGTCAACATCATCCATGTCTACGGACAATGATGAGGATCCTTCAAAGAAAAAGGCTAAACCTATGCCTCGCTGCAAGAAGAAAGCTTTGGGTATCTTAACCGAACCAGAATTAGCCCATAAGGACAAACCAATTATTTCCAAAGATGAAAAAGAAACCCTTAAAGAAGCATGTGAGGTGGAAACTGTGTCTGACGAATCAAAGGTTCGTGCAAAGGAAGAAGTAATTTTGGATACATTTGGTAAAATAGAAAATAATGAAATAATAGTTTTATCGCCCAATCACGCATCACAATCTGATAGCATAGAAATTAAATGCAAACAAAGTAATGGTCAAACTTCTAGCATTTCATCAAATGGTAACTCTTTCAACTTGATACCAAATCTTGAAAAAGCTTTGGATATACCAACAGACTTTCAAGTTACTGAACCAGAGTCAATAGAACCTAAGAAAATTACCTCTAGAACATCATCTGTGAATGCTCCATCTTACCAGCAACGGTCAATATTTTCTCCCCAGCAACCTTCGAAAGATGCTGGTGTAGCTGAGCTGTTTGATTTTGAAAATGAAATTCTTGCTGTTGATGAAACTGTCAACGACGATGGATTCGGCATTGCTCGGGACACGGAAGAAAACTTCAGAGCACCTCCCTTGTCGTTCTCCTTTAATAGTGAATTTTTGTTCAAAGAAGATTCCAAGGAGGATAGTGCACGAGAGACCCTTAACTTGGTTGAAAAGCTGCGACTTGAATATGCAAAAAAGTCTACCAACAGTTCCAGTCATCCAGATGCCCAAGAAAATATTATCATCAGTGCATCTGGCCAAGACGACAGTGTCATCCAGCTGGATGACATTGTTGACGAGAAACTCACAAAGCCGCCGTCTGTTATAGAAATATTGGACCCAAGTCCACAAGAAACAAAAGATGAGACGTCTGTACACGAAGTGGTCAACACACAGCTTGACAATCCGACCACAATTGAATGCACTGTTAATGCCAAGATGATGTCTATGGAACCTTCCATTTCTCTTCAAGAACCACACGAGTCTATAATTCATCATCACACAGATGATCATGCCAAAAATGAGATTCCCCAGTTCCCGGACCCTTACAGCTACCCCCATTGTAGCATGCAAATGGAAGAGAACAAGGTGGCTATCCCCGGTCGGGAAAAACTAGATCGCAGCAGTACTGCTCAAGCAGATGAGCGATGGGTCCCACCCAGCATAGACTTTATGCCTCACCAGCATCTTGGTAGTATGATGCAGCACCACTATGAGACACTAAACCAACCATCAATGGACTGTGTCCCACCACCGTCACCTTACACAGAACTCCGAGCTCGAGCAAAGTGGGCCGACAGCGAAGTTTTGCCTGCAAGACGCTCCTCCTCATCTTCTGCCTCTTCCTCGTCGTCATCCTCACATCGAGAGGACATGGAACCCTTGAAGAGAGACGATCTCCATCTTCCCTCCCACACGTCGGCTGTGTCGGATATTTCTTTGTATCCAGGTTTGCATCCCAGCCTCACCCCGTATCCCCCTTGCGCCCTCTCTGATGCTACACAGTATCACCCTTATTCGGAAGCTTCACCTTTTGTGGGACCTGTTGCCCTTTTTCCTCCTTGTGCTCAGTTGCCATTTTCCTCTCCTGGTCCAACCATGTTTGCCCCTCCTTTTGTTGGCCCTCCATTCCAGACGACACACTCTCTTATGGCATCGGTTGTCAAGCCTTTGGAAGAGCCGCCAATGATGCCTCAACCGTGTGTTGCAGCTTTCACCTCCTCCTCTCACAACATGGCTCTCACAGCCGCAATGGTTTCTCCACCTCCCGTTTCCACTCCCAGTCTTCTCCCTCCTGAACAGTCACCAGGTCTTCATTCTGACATCTCAGTTTCTCCAGCACAATTTGTCCCAGTGTCGGAAAAGAATCGGCTCCCTACTAGCATGTCCCCTGTAAATAGCAACCAAAATGTTGGTGGTCATCTCCATTCCACTATTCTCCCAACTCCTATTCTTTCTCCTACTTCACTAGCTGCCCCTCTTTCTTCCACATCACTTCCTCCTACACCCCTACCTTCTGCATTACTTACCCCCACTCCACTCCCTCCCACGTCACATCCCCCCACTCCTGTTCCCCCTCCTACACCCACATTTCTACCTCCATCCCCCATGCTACCAACGTCTGCTCCACCAACTCCTGCTCCCACCACCTCCCTTCCATCACCTGTATCTGTGTCCACAACTCTTCCACCACCACCCCCATCTCCTGTGGCAAAATCCGCAGCAAACACCACTGTTGGTAAAAAATCTCCTGCCAAACCAACAAGAACCTCAGCTAGGTTCATATCACAACAAGGCAAATCTCCAGGGAAATCTCCGAGGCAGCAGGAGGTTAGTGCTGGTAAAACTGCAACTCAAAGTAGAGTCCGTGAGAGTGGGAAGCGTGGAACAAAAGTCTCTGTCAACAGGGCCATGTACAATCAATCTCGTGGGGGTCGAGGAAGGGGAAGGGGGAGGGGTCGCGGGCATCATGTGCAGCATTACCAAGACTCTAACTTTTTGGGAGGCAACACAATTCACAGCAATCTGGTCGGGACAGTGTACGACTTTGACGATGACTCACAGAGCGAAAGTGTTGAAAATCTACGGGCCATGAGGGAGAGGCGAAGATCGACGGACATTCACGAGAGGAAACCTTCCTATGATTCGTTTCTTTCAAGAGATTCTTCTCCCACCTCAAGATTCACTAGTCCTCCCCACCACGTTCACAACTCTAAGCTTCGTACTTCTTATGGGACGGAGCTCAGGTCACCTTCCACGATGTCTGATATCCATTCCTCGAGTGTTGGCGATGAGTTTTTACCTCCTCCCTCCCCAATGAACAATGCATCTGCAGATAGGATGGATCAGTTCCCAGACGTGGTCCAACCCTTGTTACCGGGACCTGTTGACATGCGAACTTATAGTTCCTCGTACGAACCTCAACCTAGCAATAACCCGGCAGCTTATCACAACAATCTCTTTGCCACTTCAACAGCAGAGCAGCATGTGTCGGATATTGTTGAAGATCTAGATAATGAACTGCATTCTGCTTCAGCTGCCAAATCGCTCATGTCTTTGAAGAGTAATATAGATATTCAAAAACCACCAGGCGATTTGGTGGCTGGCGCTCTACTAACTGAATCTTCTGCCAATAACAAAGTGTCACTATGTGATTCCCGTAACCAGTTAAAAGTCAAAATTAAGGGTCCATTCTTGGATGCCAACTATTCAGCATCGACTGTGGCCTCCCTTGCACAACAGGCTCCCCTACCTGTGGTGATAAACCTTGAAGCGGGGGTAGCTTCTGGCTTTATTCCCACTGCTACCACTGCGATATCCTCCGCTGCGTCGTCGTCCGGAACCTCCAACTTGCGTCGAATGCGAAAGAAGGAGCTACTTCGACAATATTGCTCCCAGGACATGAACATGGATGATCCGACAGGTGCATCTGTCACTGGCCAAGCCGTGGCCCCTGTAACTGCTCCTCCTGTTAGCAGGACAATCATCACTATCCCCAAAGCTGTGGCATCCATGACGACCATCCCTACAAGAGAAGATTACAAGGCTGTTGTTGATGCTAACATGGAGAAGAAGCGCAGAAAGGAGAAGTCTTCACTTTCAACTTCTTTGTCAGTTCCTCGTAAAATGAGGCATTTAGATTCCTCTCATCTTGCGAATGATTTGCCAGAAAGGAGGAGAAGCATCGGCTCCTCGGGTGGGAATGCTTCCTCCATTATGCATATAGATTTGGGTGTTTCTTCTTCTGCCATTAAAAGTAGAGGCAAGACCATGAAGCCTTCCGGTTCATTAATGGTCCTAGCTCCTAAATTAAAAATTAAAATAGGTAATAGTATCGCACAAGAACCTGAAACATTAATCGAAGAAAAGAGGCTCAGGGTTCGGCCTCCAAAGAAACGTTTGCCAAGTATTCAGAAACCATCTGTAGAAGAGTTGAAGAGGGAAAGTATGAAATTCCGTCGGAGGATAATGGCAGACTTTGACGAGGCAGAGAAGAAACACAACAAAACTGTGTCCGGTAAGAAGCGCAAGCAACGCCATTCTGATTCGCATCTCATATCTCAGATCATTGCTGATGGAAGACCTGAGAAGTTGATTATGAGGATTAATCGTGCAAGTGTCAACAATAGTGCTAGTGCGAGTAACAGTGTCAGTGGAGGTAACAGTGCCAAAAGTGCGTCCGGGGAAGGGTCTGCCAACATACTAGTGTCCCAGACAGACAATGCGGCAAGCGCTCGAACTGCAGCTCCCCCTCCCCAAAGCAATGAGTCACCCTCGGTCTCCGGTGCGGGTAAGGAGTTCCGGCATTCTGGCGCGACTGCGCCGGTGGTTGTTAGTCAGGATGTAAAAAGTGGTTCTATTCTTGATGTGCGGACGTCTAAAGTGACACCGATCAGGTTAAAAATAGCTCGTTGCCAAGAAGGTTATATGATGAAAACACAAACAAATCAAGATGCCATGACACCAACCTTCTCGGAACAATCACAAAATAGTAAAATAGACGCAAGTAATACTACAATACCTGTTTCAAAGGGTTGTGAAGTTAGGTGATGAATGTGGTAATCTATCATTTAAATAGTGATCTGACATTTTGTAAACGTAATATAGATGTATCGTCGGGGATGTGTAAGGTTTGAAAAGTACAAGGTGAAGCAACTCAAGTAGTCTAAATCTCCAAATAAAGTATTCATTCACCAATTATTTGTTCAATAAACATTAATCAACTGCTACTTGCTAAAGATTCACTATTTTACTGTAGGGAAAAACTATTTTCCTAATGGTAAACACAATTGGCAAAAACGTGATTTTTTTAAATATAAAAAATAAATCTATTTTTCTCGTTTTCAAACTCAAACCAAATGGTTGAGTAATTATATTTATATAGATGTAATGATTTTAAACATGGGGCATGTAGTAAAGTGTGGGAGGAACAAGAGATAGAAATACAATAAGGCTCTCACAATGAAGAGAGGAACATATTTGTCTCATACTGCTGTAACTGGGCAGCTATCACTGTCAAGTGTGACATGTGTTCCTCCAGTCTTTGTGAAAAGTCTTATTATTTTTGTTCTCATTTGGTCCTATCATTATTTCCTTTACTTTTCTATTAAGGAAAAACGCTTATTTACTTTTTGAGGTACATGTTTTTACATTTGGAAGAAGGTACAGGAAAGGTGGATAGAAACATATAAAAGGGAACAAACATAATATGGCTTTTACAATAAAAAGAACAACACGATTTACACTTAACACTGCTGCCACTGGACAAAGAGATACTGGCTACCTTCTGAGAAAACCAATAGTTTACCTCTCAAGCCCTTGTTCTAAATTTTGTTATATCGGGACTTGTCTGAAGGGACTGTGAAAAGCGCAACAGCAGTTCTTAAAAGAGGAAACCAAAAACAAGAAAAAGGAAGTTGCTTTGCATGTTTCGCACTCCCAACTGATGAGATCTGATAGAACAAAGCCTAGGTCGAGGGCTTGAGCAGTAACACTAGATTTTCTTCAATATGCAGCCATGACTTCTCTGTCCAGTGGCAGCAATGTAAAATGTGAACTGTGTTATTTTTCACTGTAAAAGTCATATTAAGATTGTTTATTTTTATGTCATGTTTCTATCCCACTTTCATCTACCTTCTCGCATATGTAAACAAAACCACTTACATAAATAAAATTATGTACCCCAAAATTAAAATGAATTGAATTATGTTTTATCAGAAAGAAATATAGCCTACATAATAATTTTTCTGGGCTTAATTTGATGAGTTAGTCTTCCACTATGGTTCCAACACAGTTAAATTTTAATGATAGTTTTGTTTTATAATAAAGGAAATTGATCAAACTAAAAAAAAAAGGAAAAATAAACTACTAAGAGTAAATTTACTGAAGAAAGCCCACCTAGGGAAAGAGGAAATAAGTGGGGAGAATCCAATGCACAAAGGTGACATCTTCCTTTATTCCCACTTATTTCCTCTTTCCCTAGGTGGGCTTTCTTCATCAAATTTACTCTTAGTAGTTTATTTTTCCTTTTTCTTTAGTTTTATCAATTTCCTTTATCATAAAATTATTTAGCTATTGGACCACCTCATTTTTAATGATAGTTTTGGTGATTATTAAACACCCCCTTTTAATAGATCAAGTTTCAATATAATAATAATAATAATTAATATCAAGCCTTTTTATAATTGTGTTGATATGGTCATGCTCATTCTGTTTTGTTCTCTTAAACCTAGCCCAATGTTGGCCATTTTGTCACAAACATGACACGTCTAAATTGTTATTTAGGTAAAATTACCTTAAAACTGTTTTTAGTTTTTGACTAATAAATTTAAAAAATTATAAAACATGTAATCCTAAATACTTTATATACTAGTAATATACTACAAAAAAAAATGTAGGCCCCCTGCTTTAAAATGAATAAACAAATTATTATCTCCCAATGTGAGCAGATTGTTTCAAGGTCAATTCACAAAACATTTTTCTACACACATATATAAAAATAAAATATATTTTGGCACCGTTTCTTACTACCTTTTCAGGTTGTACGCCAAAGTACTAATTAATGTGCTAGGGATTAGGAATGTTGAATTTAGAGAAAGTGTACCTTGATTTGCATGGAGGAGGGGGAGTGGAAAACCATTTAGAAATAACTACTCTCGGTCTATAACCCCAATCTCCTTATCAGTGGCAGTCTAGTTTCTATTGCAAGAGTGACACCTCAAACCATGCAGCGATATCGCAAATTAAATTATTTATTAGAACTTTAATTTTCCACACCTCAACATTTATATGCAAGCAAGTTAATGAACATAATATTACACTAATAATAGAATAAACCAGATAAAAAGTCAAAGGATTTAGTGATAAATTTACTGGGCACCTCATGATTATTTTCTTTCTGCACCTTTGAAGTCAAAATAAAATAGGCCTTAAATATGTTTTTATCAGTATTGTGGTGATTGACATAAGTTCTCCCAACATGATAACACTTTTACTAATGTCCCCCATGTTTGGGCCTTCCTTGGCTTCATGTTTGGAAAGTACGCTTCACACATCCCTGCCCTTTGTTACGGCAGTCACCAAGTGACTACCTTACTCGACTTTTGTTTTCCCCCACATCAACGTTCCCCCCACTAGCCAAAGTATGCTCAGAGCGTTCTTGGACTTGTAAATATAAAATATTTATCTCGATAAAAAATATATATATATAGCTTTTAAATAACTATGTAGTGTTTTTTGCCAAAATGTTTTAAATTATATCATATGACCATACTTCAAGATTTTAGTTCACATTTGTTACTCTTTGAATGAGATTGCGTGATGTGAGGTATTTAAATTTATTCAACAAGTTCATGTACATATGCACATTGTATTAAAAATAGGCTTAGCAAAATAAATCATATTAAAAAAAAAGAAAAAAAAGCTGTTTAGTGTACAAAAGTCAATTACTGGTTTCGAACACGAATTAATATTTTTGTACATATTGTATGTGTGTATGTAATGTATTTAGTGAAATTATATTTTATTTAAATATAAAGTTTTTTGTGAAAATTTGTTAAAGAAATAATTATTATATTTCAAATAACAGAGAAATATGTAAACAAATGGCTTGTTAGTTAATCATGAAATTATATTTAAATTTGATTGAGAAATAAAAGTTTTAGAAATAATGAAATAATTGTTAATGTGGTTGTGATAGCTAACATGATTGCCACAGGTATCTTTTGAAGAAATGTTAAACATTTAATTTTAGTACGCTGATAAATATGTTTTTTGAATGAATGGTAGCTTGCCATGTGCAATATACATATATATAAAAAAAATACCCTCAAGATATCTTAAAAAATTACCTATCTAAACTTGCATTTTTAATCTAAAGTTTTATTATTTTAAAGTATTGATTTAGAGCACATCACTGTACATGGTGTGGGACTGTCGAAAGTCTTGTGAACTATGTGAACTAGTTGAAAAAGTTTTGTTTGTTATGAAGGGGTTAATTAACACTGTCATGCCCGATCTAAATCTATTTTATTCAACAGCTAAAATTTAAGTTGCCAGTTTAAAAAGACAACATTTCTCATCCCCTTTGATGTCTACCATATAACTTGAAACTTCTAACACAATCTTTAACATAAACGGCAATAATCTTAGTAAAAACTATTATTTGCACACTTTTATAATAGTATTAAAAAAACTGTAAATAAGTTTTTAAAAAAATTGTATTTTCTATGGTGTGATAATTATCAACGAGCATTCAAATTTACAAACTGTGAACTATCTTTATAATGTTATGTTTTGAGTTTTTCACTTTCCTTTTGTGTAAACAAAGTGGATCGTGTATATCTTACTTACTTTCTACTTTAATTTTAAAGTGTCTTATCAGGGCTTTAATCTTTGTTATGTCTGGCAGTGTTATCCAGCAATAAAAAAACATGGTAGCACAAGCCATTTGTTGTTTCTCGTTTTTGTGCAACAAACAAATAATCTTTCTTCTTTAATCTATCTGTGTGTCCATCAGTAATTTTATACAATGTCAGTTTTTCTGGTCCATGTTTGGTAGTTTGATATTAATTTTTCTTACAGTTTTATTACATGGAATCATGACTTAATATAATTCTAAAATTGTAAGTTGCATTTTTTTTAAAATGTTGTATTGAAAGGAAATAAGATTTTCATCTGTCAGCTGATACATACATGTTTGTGAATTTTTAATTTTGGTATTTTCGAGATGTTAGCACATTTCCCGCTGTGTTTAATTAGGCGTACGGTGTATACAGTTAATTATCAGTGTGCGACGATTGAATTATTCCTATTTCAGCAGATTTTTAAATAACTAATTTGATATTAAGAAATAAGACTAAAATCACTGACCTTTAATATAAAGTATACTCCATTCTCGGTAGGAATTACTCTCTGAAAGGTCTTTTTTGCTACCAGTATCCTACCATATAATAGATTTCTGGTAGGAAAAAAGGCCTTTCAGAAAACAATTCCTACACTGAACAGACTTTTAAGTTATAGTGAAGGAAGCCAACCATAGTCAGATTAGACCCAGATAGGAACAATACACTTCTCTCTTCGTTTCTCCTTACACTTTTCACAGTTCCAACTTCTTTACATTTACAATTTGTAACTTTGTAGCCTAGGTTAAAAAAAGTGTGGAAAATGAATGAACATAAGAAATGAAGAGAGAAGTGTGGCTGTTCTTGTCTTGCTTGGCCTAACCTAACTACAATCTTAATATATTGTTATTAACGGAAGAAGGTACAGGAAAGGTGGATAGAAACATATAGAAGGAACAAAAATGTGTTTGAAAGAGTCGTATTTATACCTCAAAAGTGTAAACATGTTTTGCCTAAAGGATTAATTTTATTTTTAAATAGTACATGCGTACTTAATCATGACATTTCCTTATGGGGTAGGCAACAAACTGTGCATTTAGCTAAATAAAACAGCTCTGTACTTAATCTATCTTCACTAACTTTCTCCACACTTCCCTATTCCCTTCGCTTCAACAAAATCCACACACCGAGTCATAAAGCTCTTTTATTTTTGAAACGCTTAATGTTTCTCTTTTTCAATCATTTGCCTACAACATTTAGCCACGTCTTACATGGCCTACTCCTTTTGATCCACACACTCTACCTTCATATATTTGCTTCTTCACTCGATCCACACTCATCCTCTCAACATGCCCAAACCAAGGTAAAACGTTTCTTTCACATTGACCTATTGGATTCCCTTTCAAACCACACTCCTTAAGCACCCATTCATTACCGACTCTGTCCATACGAGTTTTTCCAGGCACATTTCTTATACGTCTCATTCTAACTTAATTCGCCTTGCTCTTGTGTTTTCCCACCAAACCCATTTGTCACATCTATGAAAAAATAATGGCATCAACACACTTTTAAAAAAAATTGATAAATTTGCTGAAGTGGGAATTTAACATTAAGTGACAAGTCAGGATCTTTATAATTGTTAATTCATTTACTCAAAAAACTTAACACACCAAAAAATACTCATATTGAGTGGATTTTATTTATTGCCTCTATTGTACTTATTTAAATATGCAGTATAAATAGTAATTTACTTTTTCAAGCTGCCTCAAGCTTTTTAATTAATGATTTAAAAAATCTGCGTATTTTAACAAATGTGTACATCTTTATTATAAGTATATATATCATATTGTGATTCATTAATCCAGTGTTGAGGAATGATTTCTTATAATAGAATTTAAAATAGTAATTTATTATGAACAGAAAATAAGTGAAAAATTCTTTGCACTGGGTTGATACTTTGTAAATGCAGTAACACATTTTTTTAAATATCTAAACCTTGTTAATTCACTCATATCATCTAAAGATGCCATATTTGTTGCTTGCAGGTGACACATCCTCTTTGATAAATTATTTTTTTATTTTTGGAAAATAACTGCTGTCATTTAATTGGTTTTATTCTGTCTGTATTTTATTTTTATAATGATCATGTCTTTGTTTAGTTAAATTGGTAGCATATAAAATCATTCAAGGATTCTTAAACCAAATTCCCGACATATGGGTGATTATAAAAACCACTAACACAGTTCAATAAAGACTGTAGTTTAGTCTGAATATATTAATTTGAGCAGTCCTTAAAGTTTATTTCGCTCAAGGTCATATTCATTGACTTATTGACAGCTTTATTGGGGGGGAGGGTTTCATTAAATAAGATTTCTAGTTTCCAAAAACACCTCGAGAGGAGGATGACCTTAAAATCTTCTTGACTTTCCACCCCACCTTAAACACGAGACTTTGAGGGTTGCGCAGCGGCGACTCTTATATTGATGAGTCAGAACTTAGCTCCTCCTCCCTGTTTCCAATCCAAAAAACAAGTTTAGGGTGTTCTGCTTAGTGACATAGAATAGTGATAGATACTTTTTTTTTTCTATGGTATTAGTGAAGCACATCTTGTACCAATAAGGGGTTGGGGAGGGGGGAGATTATTCTCTACCGACACCCCTCCTCACTCTGCGGTAATGCTAGAAAGCAGGGCTGAACTTTGTTCAAGGTCAACCAATTGCTGAAGGAAATATCAAATGATTTATGGTGTTGAGAAAATTGCTTGCCAAATTTAAGGTGTGCCTAGTTTATAAAACTACAAATTTACATATATTTTAGGCATATTATTATACACCTAATTCTTGGGGTTGTCTCCCTTCCCGCCCCCTTCACCCCCACCCTGCTCTTATTGTGAGCTTAAATTAAGTTGTGGGGCTTCATTCTCCATAGGCTTAGTGACACTACTGGTCATATTTAAATATTCTCACTAATATATTGGCTAGTGACCCAGCTAATTTAACAACATTTTGACAGTAATAGATGTCTTCTTCTACATCCATTGCTATTTCCAGCCTGGGTCAGTTTTTTATTCAAGCAAATGTTTTCCACTACAGCTTGCTACGCCTGTCATAGCTTCATATCCCTTATAATCTAACTTAAGACTAGGACAGGCGTGACATTCAGTCCCCACCTGTTAACTTATCAATGTGAAAGGCTAAACCCACATTTCACCATTAATAAATATTTCTGCCATGCCGGGAATCAAACCCGGAACCCTTAGATCATCAGACAGACTGAGCTAAGGTGTTGGACAGATATATTCTTCTATATTGATAAAATGAAGTGTTTGTCTGTCTTGAGCATTGCACAATATCTACCATATGTAGAGGGGTGGAATTTAAATATTATAAACATGTGCACCTAGAAGCTGGAATTGCAAAATTTTGATTTTATTTTTTAAATTAATTAAAAACTGGATCAGGATAGACAAAATTAAGGGATAATTTTCTGTCTAAAGCAAAGAAAATGGTTATCCAGGGTATTTATTACAGGGTTATCCTGGCAATGCTGGGTACTTCTATTGATTTTAAAATAAGAATATAACATTTTCTTTAAATATTAGATTTTGAAATCATTGTAAGTGGATATAAGTCATCTTTGATGATTTTCCCCAAATATATTGATACTATTTCATTTATCATAAATAAAAAAAATAAACAGTTCTAGTGCTGTAATCCTGAGTCTACAATCACCCCATGTAAACTGTTTAGCATTATTTTTTATAATTTTTATTTGTATTCAAAAAACATTGATTAATCTCTGTTCAAACACAAATATATTTTGAAAATTGACCTAGACATGAGGAAAGATTCTGAGAGCTTTGGTTATGTGCCGAGGCACTGCCACCGGAGCTACCCAGGTTCGCCCCCTGTTCAGTGTCATCTGATACTATTTAAAAGGCAGAGTCCATGATGTTTGGAGGAAACTTCTTGTGGCTGTGTTTCTTATATTTATTTGTAAATATGGCCCAAAAATACTAACCAGTACACCAAATTTTGTTGTCTACTGACTGAGGGCCAAACTCCGTCAACAGAGGACTCTCACCTCCCGTTTACCACAACTTTAACTCCTGCCAGAATCCAGACTTATCTTACTCACAGAGCTTGCAAAATTAAGCAAACTACTTTATTTTTTCAAATTATGTTAAATTTTGTAGGTTATTTTTAGTCAGCCCTTATGTATAAGTCTATTGCTATTAATTGAATACCCAAGATAGAGATCAGGGTTCAAATTCTGGTCGGATGTATTGAGGGTGGTTTTCCTAAATTGTTTGACAGTCTCTCCACACAAATATTGATAAACTTCCTCTAAATTCCAGTTTCCTCAGCCCTAACATATTAGCGTAATTAGTACATAAGTGTATAACCTGAATTGGTAGAAAGACAGGGTGCTAAAATATAATATATATATATATTTTTTTTACTAGAACTAAAATATTACTTTAATATTGGCAAACATAACCGGTTTTTTTTTTACTTCTATGACGTTAAAAAAATAATCAAAACTAGCTTATTTCCAGATGGGTGCCTATGTATGTTCAAACTTTGGTTGATGCAAATGATTAGTTCAAAATTTGGGGTGTAAAATGGATGTTGGTGTCATATGTGGCCTTTACTTTACCCCTACATTAGCTTGTTTTTAACAATATATTGACTGACCCCGAGCACCTAAACTTTTGAAGGACAGAAGGAATCCATCTCTTTGTGTACCAGGTTTTCAATTTAACAGGAAAAATAAGGTGTTTTTTTCTAATGTTCTTCAAACTCTTTAAAAATGATACTAATTTGAGGCAAATTTAATCTTGACCCTTTTTTTACTTTCAATCATTTTATTTTTTTAAGTTATTTGTTAAAGTTTTTATTTGACTCGGTTATATTATTAAGTTATGTTAGTAGTACTATTATTTTACTTATTATAACTTGTTAGATATTTCATCTTTGATATCGTACGTGTACATAGCAAACCAACTGATTATATAGTAATTATATTTCTGGTATTAAAGGTGAAATATTAATAAGTAGATGCTGTAAATTTGTGAACATCTGTTTGAACTTGCTCAACTATTTGTGAACTTAAAAAACTAGCTAAAAGGTTTGTATTGTATGAAATAAATATTTATATATTATAAATGTGTATATTTAATTTATATCAAAAAGTTGCTTTAAAATATTTTTTTTAATGTGTCACTTTGTTATTTTAAATATATTTATCTATAGATTTCCTTTCAAAATAACAAAAAAACTGCATTTATAACAATTTAGAATTATGTGAGACTTGTATATTTGTTTTTAAGTACATATTTAACCACGTATCTTAATCCCTTTATATTATAAAAAAGAAAAAATGTTTAACTTTTTTTCAAAATATATGTACAAACAATTAATCGTTTTGTACAGAGAATACTTGTTTTTATTATTTTTTTCAAAAATATTAATGAAATGTATGTTATTGTAAATAGTGTAAAGTGAGCAGATCTTGTAAGATATGGTGTTGTTGTAATATGCACATAGCTGCAGCGTCAAATACAAATCTTTTTTTAGAATGAAGTAAGAATAGAGAATTTATTTCACCTCTAAATCCAATCCTATGTGCCCTTTCAAAAGACATAGTTTTTGTTTCAAACCAGTTAACTACCTATTATTTGTAAGGGATTGCTTTTTATGGCTTTCATTGTCAGTCTTGTCATAGTTTAGGAGCTAGAGTTCTGGGCAGGCTAAAAAATAGTGTTCCACAGCTGCCATTTTCTTTCAAGATGAGAGTAATATAGGGTGACCATTTCCTACTAATGCCAAGCGGGGACAAAATTATAGCATATAATAACTAACAGTAACATCATTAAATTGTTTTTCTTGTGCATAAAAATTATCACAATAATCAAATAACAAAATGAGAACCTCCGATATCATTTCTTAAAATCATATAGAATCATTATAAAATATAAGCATAAATAATTTATATTTTAATTATATTTGTTCCACTTAATGGTTGTTTTTTTTAATCGTCATTGCTTTCAATTTTGTTTTTGAGCTCTTCACAAGAGTATACTAAATCACATCTTGTTAAATCATTGCTTTTAATGTTTCAACGCTCAAATGTTTTTTGTTTTTTTTGTGCTCCAAAAATTATTAATAATGGAATACATTCTTTCCGTGGCTGCATTTGACCCTGGAAGGCACAAACTTTGTTCAAAAATGTTTCAAAAGGAACGTTGTTGCTTGAAAAAAAAATTCCACTGGTTATTAATGTCAGTATTTTTTTCGTTACATTCCAAAAGTTTGTCATCAGCGACATAGGACTTGAATTCAAAGTTTCATCAAATAGATAATTTCCCACCGACAACTCATTTGTATTGAAATATTTCATCTCTGGTTCCATTGTTATTTTTCAATGTCATTCCACTGAACTTTACTTTTCAAACCAAGTTGTTCAAAATGTTTAGTTTCATAAAACTGTTTTTCACACAGTTCCAGATAGGAAACACAATTTTTATTAAATTCCATAATGTAGTCAAGAAACCGTTATTTTTTTTTATTTTTTTTTCTCGTTAAGATTGGTCAGCATTGAGTTTAACGGGGGAGGAACAATTTCACTAGAAATTCTTTCTCTATATCTAACAATCAAGTTGTAATTTTCATCAGAAATTTCCATAACTGTGTATATTTCGAACAGGGACTTGAATTGAACACGTTACCTCAACATTTATTTCAACGGTGCAGGGTGGTGGCAACACCCACCATCAAAGATAATCTTCGCCCCTGTCTGTGTTCATCGGGTGAACTAAATGAGACGACTTTTTTTCTATTGAATTCAGAGTACTGAGGTCTAGTCTAGTGTATCATAACGCGTGATAGACCTGACACATTGACAAAACAATTTAATAAGATAAAATCTTGTCTATTCAAAACAGGATGATTCTCAAAATCCAGGACATTTGCAAATGCAAGACAATGTGCTTAAATCCGGGTCAAATGGTCGCCCTAGTATGATATTAAATCTACATCTAGGAACCTTTCAAAGATGGTCCAATAATCAAAACTTGATAAAAAAGGCCAAAAAAGTAGTGTTTTGTAGCTGCCATCTTGAAACAAAATGGTGGACATAAATTTTAATTAGCCTCTATGTTGCCCAGAAGTTTGAGTTATGTCTATGTGAAATTTCAGGACAATTAGTTTAGTGGTTTTCGCGTGAAAGAGATGAATACCAACTTATTTTTATATATATTGATTGTTTTTTTTACATCCATTACTGTTACCAGCCTGTGGCCTCTGTCAGTTTTTTTATTCAAGCCATTTATTTTCCACTACCGGCTTGCTAGGCCTGTCGTGCCTTCATTTGCCTTATAATCTAACATAAGACTAGGACAGGCACAACATCCAGTCCTCGGCCATCAATTCTTCACTGTGAAAGGGTAAACCCACATTTCACCAATGATAAATTTTTCTGCCATGCCGGGAATTGAACCCGGGACCTATAAATCAATAGAATGCTTCAGATTGAGCTAAGGTGTCAGACTAAATTCATGATAAATATCACTTTACAAACCTTAAAATGACCCACCTATATTAATAGAATGGAGAGTCTGTCGAGCATTGCGCGTTATCAACAGCACACACAGGACTAAGATTTAAAAATGAGTAGTCCATGCAAGAGAAACGTGGTAATGAAGGAACAGTATAGAAGCAGAATGCAGGCGAGTGAAATGAGATTTCTGAGAAGCAAGATTGGTGTGACAAAACTTAACAGAATTAGAACTGAGAGAATAAGAAGAATAGTAAAAGAAGAACCAAGATAAAGAAACCATGACTGAGGAGGTATGGCCATGTAATAAGAATGAAGAGGGAAAGGATGTGTAGGAGGCCGAGAGAAAGACCAACGGACAGATGGCTGTAAGGAGGAGTGTGGAGGGAGAGAGCTGGTGGAGAGGCTTATGTTCCAAACGGATCTAGCCAGTGGCTGGAAGCTGTTCATGATGATGGGTAGCCGCTGTGGACGAACATGTTCACCTAGAAGCCGTAATATTAAAATTTGAATTAGATTTAGGTTAAGGCTAACACCGGCCCCACAACCTCATAATCACTATCGCCACATCCCCTCATTGTGGATACGACGTGTTGACAACCTCCACAGGTGTACCTTGGGTAACCGCTCTGTGCCACAAGAGTTGCTAAAAGCCTACATACAGGCGACAACTGGGAGTCACGTCCCTCCCAGTTAGTAATGACATACGATTTTTTTTAAAAAGAGCCATTTGAAAAATGTGTCGGCTACGTGGTTACGTGGTCAAAGTTACTACTATCGCAATAGAGTGTGGATCTGTAGAATGAGGTTCGAATCTTGGTCGGGTCTACTGAAGGGGGCTTTTACAAAATAGTTTTCTACTCTTACTCCACGCAAATGCGGTTACGCTGTGTTTGAATCCACGAATATCGGCTCCTGAGGCGAGCACATAATACTACCATAGATTTGTGCGTGACGGACAAAGTACTCGCTCTTATGTACATCACTATCGCTGTACGTCCGTCCACTCATCTAGACGGCATTTGATAAGAAAACACTTGTCCTAGTTGGCCCCCTCCGTCTGTTCGCAATCTATCGACCGATTATTGGCGACTGTGACCAGTTACAGGTACATATCATGTTCACCAGCTACACGATGGAGAAAACACCGCCGGTTTCACTCACCAGAGGGATAACGCAACCGCTGGTAAAGTTGGGTTGATTCACATTATTTTGTTTTAGTATTTTATAGACGATTTTTGCTTTTACCGCCAAGAAAAACATTTAGTTTTAATACAAACGTACTTTGAAACGGCAAATGACAACTTTAGTAGACAAGATCAAAGGTGTAGAAAGGTGGGGGTCCGGAACCCCCCTGGGATTAACTGGACCCCCTGGAAATTGTTGAACGCCCCCTTAAAGAGGGGGGATCCATAAATACATATAAAAACCTAATATTTACGTTTTTTACTCTTACTACACAGTTTAATTAGATATGCAATCCACCAAATATTAGCTAATGAATATTTTAATATTCACCTTCAAAATACACCTCGTAAAACTTCTGATTGTACAGTTAGCTCTGTAAACATTTGACGTCCAAGAAAATGAGGCAAACATTGTTGCTGTCACCTATAAGATCCTCCTTGAGTTATCACCCTAAGAAAAGAGCAGCTTAAATTACAGAACTGTCAGGAGTGGAGTCTGTAGCTTATGTAGGTAGGCTTACTAACCTTCCCTCGCATACCTACTTTCTAGACACTATTTGATAGCTATGAAAAGTATGAAAGAAAGAGTAGGATTGGGGGGTCCGGACCCCCCTAGAATTTGTTACCCTATTAAAAAAATGAGCACTCTACGCCCTTGGACAAAACAAATCCCGCTACCTCCTGCTATGAAACAGCAGAAAGCATACTTCAAGAGAAATCCTAATCCCTGGTGTGAGTAAGAATGCGCCGATAAGAATATTTTAATATGTATTCAATCCTAATATTGTCGGTACAGTGTTGCGAGCCAACAAGAAACAGAAACTTTGGTCACTGGACATAAAAAGTTAAAGACCTTTGCGGTACAGAATTACGTAAACATTACTCTTTTACATCACCACGTCTTACTACTATTTCGGGCTATTCGCTTATTTAGGCCTACTCATTACGCTAATGTGTTAGGTATTAGTAAGGCTGTGACCTGGCGGTCTAGGGGTAAGGTGTCAGACTTCTGTGCTGGCGGCCGGGGTTCAATCCTCGGTCCTGGCACAGATTTATCTGATTACCAAACCCTTCCTTCACCTCTGACAAGACATCTTGTGAATGTGGGGAATGCCAGGCCTCCACCGTGGTTCGGATTCCACGTTAAACTGTAGGTCCTCCATTTCATCTCACAATCACCCTACCATTACACATTAGCGTAAGTGCGTATAACCCGAACGGGTAGTAAGACGCGGTGCTAATAATAATAATAATTAAGGCCATATATAGAAGAAGTGTACCAACATTTGCGTAGAGGGAGAATGGGAAATTATTTAGGAAAACTCACCTTCAGTACACCCGACCAAGATTCGAACCTCGATCTCCCCATCACCGGTAGTCTAATCCAGGGGTCGGCCAACTACATCCCGTGGGCAAAATCCAGCCCACCGCCTGTTTTTGTATGACCCGTGAGCTAAGAAAGGATTTTGTATTTTCAAATTCAAATCCATCAGCATTAATCCTTGTCATATTTTGATGAAAGTTCAATAAACATTTTCATATTTCAAAATCCATTTGACCGTTTAATTGAGGAGCTTCTAAATCAATTGTGATTAATCTGCAGTATGATGACATGCTAAAAGGTAAATTTCAAAAGAAGAATCTAACAGAATTCAAGCGATGAATCTTGTTAATTAAGATAATATGTTCGGGGTTTTATAGCTGTATTTGGAAGCATCTACCTGTGCGAGAAAACATTTTCAAAGATGAAATACATAAAATCTCAATACATGTCAGCATTAATAAATAAGCATTTGCAATTCATTTTGATGATGGAGAGTACTAGCTTTCAACCCCAATTTGGTGAAATATCTAAAAAAAAAACGCAATTTTATTCTTCTCCTTAGTTTAACTGTATTCCAAACGAGTGTAGCCTAATTATTATTATTATTATTATTATTATTATTATTACGTTACTTTTTGTTCAGTAAATTTGTGAAAACGTTTTTTTATTGTTATTTAAGTAGGCTGGCCTACCTACATAAATATCTTCGGGTTGTACTCATGGCCTCCAGAACCTAAAATATTTACTATTCAGCCCTTTACAAAAAAGTTTGCCGACCCCTGGTTTAATTTATTGCGAGAGTAGTGTATTTCATAAGTATCGTAAAACTGTTTCTCTGGTATCACTTCAACTGTTATATAAATTAGAATACATAAAATCGTCGCACAGTCCGACATAATTTTTGAACTGTATTACCTACTTAAGTTAGGTGTTATGTGGGATGAAATGAGTAAGTCTGGGTTTTAAATCCGGTTGGTTGTACTAAGGGTGTATTTTTTCTTGAATGGGCCTCCACTCCCAGTGGTTGTGGAACCTGGGGGCAAGGAAGGACACTGCCCACCCCTTGGAATAAATACACCCTCCCCGTGGACATATTTCAAATTCTCTGATATTATCAAAAATGAAGAAGAAAGATGGTCTTCAATCAAACTCCAGATGATTTATATTGATGCATTCAATTATTTTTTAAAACTTGTTGTAGAAGAGCACTTTAAATAGATTCTAGAGGCATACAATTTTAGGGGAAAATTCAGGTAAGGAGCAATCTTAATAGTTCTAGAAGCATCCAAATTAAAAATAAAAGTCTAGAGAAAACTTCATCAAATTGCTTTTAGGAAACCTAGATTTAAAAAAAAACTGGATCAGAACTATTTAAAATAGCTTCTTGAGGCATCCAAATTTTAAAATATTTTAGCTTATAAAATTAATCTAATGACTAAGTTTCAAAGATTAGGGAGGAGAACTAAACCAATTAGCTTTTAGGGCAAGCCAATTTTCAAACATTTATCAGGGAGGGAGTGAAGGCAAGGAAGGGAAGGCAAGTCCCCAAAAAAACATATTTTGTTGTTGTTGTTGTTGTGTTTTGCTTGTCCCCCCCTTCCCTCTACACAAATAAGGTATCGCCACCACTGTCCACGCTCCTACCACGCAAATGTGGGTACAATCTGCTTCGTTCTAAGCCCGCGTAATTAGCACACATGCGTATTACACGAACAGGTAGTAGGGAATAAACAAAACAACGACAGTGTTGTATAATTGGTCTGCAGTAGTTTACTATTTATGGGACATTGTTTAATCGCTTATTTAAGGGGTGGTTAATGTCTTGAAAGGGGGAGGTGGTGTTAACAAGTATTAATAACGTAGTGTCTGTGTCCCCCTTTCAAAATATTTGGCTTAAGACCCCACTTCTCCACCTGTGACTCTAGTTTCGCTAATAAATCTCATCATGACGTCGCGACGCAGGTCAAGTTCGAATTTAAAAAAGGGGGGGAAATGGTGTCGTGAACAGTCGCAGGGGGTGCGGGTAGTGCGTGGAATAGCCTCGGAGAGGTGAGGTCAATGCGTGTAACAGCCTTATGGGGGGTACCAGCGCCACTCGGAACAGCCGGACCACTCTCAAGGCGAGCGAATCAATAGTTGACCGTGTTCCGGGGCGGGAGGAGTTGGGTGGCTCTCGTAGCGCTCGGTCGACTCCGAACCACGGGACGTGTTCCTTTACTCCTCCTCCCTCCCCTCCCACTCCCGCGCGTGTTGATGGTGGTGGTGGGGCCGTGATATTACCGTGATATTGCGTGTGTGTCGTGTCCAGAGTTCGACGCCCGCGGGACGCAGGGCTTAGGCGTCCATCATGCAGCCACCGCCGAGGAAGGTAAGATGTGAGATTATTGACACCCCGTTACCTCCCCCCGCCCAATTACAATCGTGGTTTGACAGCGTGAGCTTTCCAACCCGCTCAATCTCTTGAGGAAAATGTCAAACACTTTAGTAACCCTAAAAAATAAATGGGAAATAAGCCCTGCATTATGTATTTTCCTCAATTTTTGGGTGCAGACAAGGTGGAGGATTTTTTTTGTGCACCCCATTTTACTACCAGCTAGGATCATTCACTTATCTATAATAATATAGTAAAGGCTGGATGAGGTAACATTTAAATTAAATATACTAACATTCGTGCGAAGATAGAGATGGACAAACCACCCTCAGGTCACCAGACCCGGGATATAAACCCCGATGTTCCCGTCATCAGTGATTCAGTGCATCGTGAGAGTGACGTCTGAAACTTTTGATCACCGAAGTGGGTGATCCCAATATGAATCGTGTGATACTCAAGGACTTTTTTTTCTTCTTACAATCAAAAACTTAGTCTACGTTTTACAAGTATTTCTTCACAGATTTTGTAAAATAATATTTGGTTTTCTTAACTGCATCCAACCATGATAAGAAATGTAATAATTATATTTGGTGCATTTGACGTGCTTTTTCTGAACAGACTGATTATATCAGCACACGATCAGCACACGACATGTAATTATTACTATCGAAATGGGGGGGTCACCCGAATCTTATGGTGTTCGATTGATTCTAGAATCGTAAAAATTAAAAAAAAAAAATCTCGGAAACAATTTATGAATACTTTGACTTGATATAACAATTTCAAGCCATTGGTAAAATTAATTATATAGACAGGGGAGTAATAAGATAAAAAAGAGATTTGTAATATAATTAAGAGTTTTCGTGTTGGAGCTAGACTGCTGAGGACGGGGAGATCGAGGTTCGAATCTTGGTCGAGTGAACTGGGGAGAGGGAAGGGGGTTAAAAAAAAACCTCTCCTTCCATGCAAATGTGGGTTCATATCCTTTACATGCAACCTTCTCAATTCCTAACAAATTAGAGTAATTAGTACTTAAGCGTGTAGCTCAAACGGGTAGTAAGACACGGTGCTAAATAAAAAAAACCTAAAAGAGAGTATCTTTGTTGTTTATGATGTAATAGACATGAAAAACAAAATATAATTTGTCACTGGAAACAAGCCTGAATTTTTAAAAATTAAATTTAAATTTTTTTCACTTTAACTTAAATTTTTAAAGATTCGAGGTTCGAAAGAAAATTTAAGATTCGGATTCAGGAAATATTGGACCCAACTCTACTTATAAGTTAACTTTAATCTAGAACAGACACAACACCCAGCCCCCCTGAGCGTAAATTTATCACTGTGAAACTGAAAACCCACATTTCACCAATAATAAATGTATCATCCATGCCTAGAATAGAACCCGGGACTCCTACCTCAGCGGACAGAGGCATTAAGTTGGTGTCACGAAGGTAAGCATCATAACGTGTAACACAAGGAGGATAAACGTCTTAATCTAAGAGATAAGGATGAGTAAGGTAATTTTAGGGGCACGTCCGTATTAGAGCGGCTGTAGGATGAGAAAACAACCCCTAATTCTCCCGCCTGTGAAAGGAAAAATCGGAATAAATGAGCCTGACGTTTGGTTCGCTGGGGCGGTTCACCTAGCAAGGTGGTATTTTATTTCAAAGTAATATTTTCGCAGAATAAGTGACCAGAATCAATGTCAAGGTCATTTCAGTGCCATTCATAGGAAAAACCAATTTAGAAAGACTAAGGTCGTTTCAACTTGGATCTGCCTTGAAAATATCTGATATAATTTGTTCGTTCTGTTAACTCATATACATATTTTA
This sequence comes from Timema poppense, assembly GCA_902141375.1. Classification (NCBI taxonomy): domain Eukaryota; kingdom Metazoa; phylum Arthropoda; class Insecta; order Phasmatodea; family Timematidae; genus Timema; species Timema poppense. The sequence goes on from CABFOV010000307.1 coordinate 168,139, forward strand.
GACGTTTTAAGATCGTGAAAAAATCTGACATTGATTTGCTCATTTTTCCAAAGGGGGGAGGGAAGGGGACTGAATGCAATCATATTTTCATAGGAAGAACCCTATCTAACAACTATAAAAGTTACAACAGTCCAATTTTTATAAAGGTATTATCTGATAGTCTGAAAATTTACTGGACCTACTTTCTTGTATTCAAACGTCATACCTATAAAATAATAATTCATTAAGTAGAACGTTATCAATTTTGAACTAAAGTTTTTTATTTTTATTTTCTAAAAGGCCCGTCTTATGAAATCTAAAGTGCACTTTATTATTCTGCTTACTGCGATACCTTAAATAGAACGTCAATAATATCACCCCTCCCCCATCTCCACCCCTTTTCCTCTCTTTCTCTACGTCAGGCAATATGATCTTGAGTTGTTAAAAAACTTCCTGTTAAATATGTATTTTTATAAATAGTGGCAAGTCATTCGCAGATTAAATAACTAACTTATTTATAAAGTGTAAATATATCCGCGTGTCTCTTTTCTTAGTCTACATGTATTTTAGACGAGTTAATTTAGCACACACACTAGTAATTTAAAAAAACAACAGGTTTTGGCTTTGAATTGCCATTGAAGGTCAACTTTATTCAGTTGGAGGGAGAGTCAAAATCCATTTAATAAAATCCACCCTCGGTACAACCAACCAGGATTCGAATCCCTATCTCCTTGTCATCGGGAGTCTACTCTACTGTGAGAGTGATGGCTTAGACCATGCGACCACCGAATCAGGCTGGCAAAAATTTGAATTTCGAAAGATTAAATCTAAAATGTCAATACAGTGGACCCTGACTAATTTGAACTTCCTTAGTTCGAAATAGTCTTTAATTCGAATTTTTCGCACGGTCCCGTGAATTTTGTATTAAAACAATGGTAAGAAAATCGTGTATAATTCTAATTTTGTTTTGGTTAATTCGAATTTTTCGTAAGTTGTATTAATAATGTATTGGAAACAGGGGAGGTGCGTTGGAAATCGGTCAGTACCGTTCTTCACCTCACTTACCCATACGTCTTTGTTTACACGCACAGTTCTGTACTGCGTTAGTTAAGGTCGAACCTCTCGAGTGGCTACGTCTGCTGTTCTTGGTGATTTGGTCGTAGTGATATTCTTGTGATGTGCGAATTTATTTTGTTTTGTTTATTTAATAGTTTAACTTTAGTTTTTTTTAGTACATACTGTACAGTTGTGTTTGTGTATCGTGATGTCACTGTCTAATCCACAGTCCTATAATAATAATAATAATAATTAGCACCGCATCTTACTACCCGTTCGGGTTATACGCTTTAAGTACTAATTACTCTAATGGATTAGGAATTGGGAAGGTTTAATTAGAGGAAGTGAACCCGCATTTGCGTGGAGGGAGAGTGGAAAACCATTTAGGAAAAAAAGTTCACCCGACCGAGATTCGAACCTCGATCTCCCCGTCCTCAGTGGTCGAGCTCAACACGACAAGCGCGTTAGCCAACTACGCCACCGAGGTGGGTCACAATCCTATAAATCATAAACTTTGGCCAAAAAAGTAGCGGTGATAAGGGAAGGGTAAAAGGGACTTAAAAAGAAATCAGAAACTGCAAAGGCCTTCCAAATTACCCCCAAAAATACTTTCAACATCTTTGATAAACAAACAAAACATTTTGAGCAATGAAAATGAGTCGACAAGATAGGAAAATATTAATAGGAACGGAAAACCCATATGTGGACAACTGTGTACTGAAATGGTTCAAACAAGCGCGGGACAAGAAAGTCCCAGTAAGTGGTCCTCTTCTTAAAACAAAGGTTGAACATTTCGCATCTGAATTAGGAAAAACAGACTTCAGAGCTAGTTCAGGGTGGATAGATGGATTCAAACAACGAAATGGAATTTCCTTCAAAGCTCTATATGGTGAAAGTGGTGGTGTTGATGTGCGTTCAGCCGATAATGGAAGGAAAACTTTAAAGAAATTATCCAGGGCATAGAACCGAAAAACATTTTTAACGTCGATGAGACAGGACTTTTTTACTAGTGTACTCCTGACAAAACTCTTGCATTTAAAGGTTGAACGGTGCAGTGGGGGAAAGCTTAGTAAAGATCGAACAACACTGTTAGTTGGAGCAAATATGGATGGATCTGAAAAGCTGCCGTTGTTAATGATAGGAAAATTGGCTAACCCACGTTGCTTCAAAAATGTAAAATCAAAACCAGTGTAATAAGAGCCAATAGAAAAGCATGACAGGTGATCTGTTTGAAAAATGGCTTTTAAAAATCTACAAACAGTTTGGCAAACAAAATAGGACAATCCTTTTATTAATTGACAATTGCAATGCTCATAACAGAGTTCCCGTTTTGGAAAATCTAAAGGTTTTTTTTCCTAACAAATTTGAGATCGGTTATTCTACTTATGGATCAAGGAATAATTAAGAACTTAAAACATTTCTATAGACGATTGTTGGTTGAAAAAATTCTTGCTGGAGATTTGTCTACTCAAAAAATTTCACTTGGTGTTCTTCAATCCTCAAGAATGTGTAAGCAAGCGTGGGACAAAGTGAAAGTTGAGACCATTAAGAACTGTTTTTAAAAAACTGGCTTTATCAAGGAAGAAAATGATGGAGAAACTGTGACTGAAGCTGCTCCAGCTATTGGCAACTGGGAGGAAGTTACTCCTGATCCTGCTATCTCCTATGTGGACTTTGTCAGCGTGGACGAAGATGTGGCAGTGTGTGGTAAAGTTATTGATGTGGACATTGTCGCCAAAGTTCTCAACAATAACATCCAGGCTGAGGATGGAGCATCTGCTGATGAGTACAATTCTTCAGTATTTCAGGAAAGGCTTATCCCGAGTGCGGCAGAAGCCATTGACCATATCCAAGAACTCGGGGATTTTTTTGAAAGTTTCAACAATGTAAGTGATTCAATTTTTTAGTCAATAAATCAATTAGAATAATACACTATGACTGAGAGAGACTTAAATCAGGAAAACAGGTTAAAATCTCTGACTTTCTAAATAAATTGTGAAAAGATTATGTCCAAATACGTTAAATAAAGTTTTTGAGCTTGGTTGCAAACTTAAATGTTTCTTTTCAATTCCTTTGAAGAAGTTTATTTAATTCGAATCTTTGGATGATTCAAATTTTTTCCTGGTCCCTTCAAGTCCAAATGATCCAGGTTCTACTGTGCTATGTTAAATTTCTTTTCTTAGTGGACTCAAGCCAAATAGGAATAAAAGTGTGTACCAAACTTAAGTCAACAAATTTGATAAATAAATGTATAAAAATTATGAGGTTCATAATGTTGGAAATAATAAAAAAAAGTTATTACCTACCAATTCAAAGTAATTATATCTTATTTAATTTTATTAATCAATTTGGATCCTGTATTTAAAATACTAATTAAATTATTATTATTATTATGTGTTTTGTCTTATGAGAGGACCATTCATTTTGTCGGTGAACTTAAGACAACAAAAGCGTCCTGTTCTCTGCCTCCTCTTTGAGCTCCCAGACTTTTCTTCTTTCCTTCAAGTCATTCAATATTTGAATGATCCTCCTTCCTAAGTTCACTAATTAAATATTATTGCTTAAAATTACGTCATCCATTACGGTTTCCAGCCTGTGGTCAGTTTTTTATTCAAGCCACATATTTTTCCACTAGAGGCCTGCTAGGCCTGTCGTAGCTTCATATGCCTTATAATCTAACTTAGGACTAGGACAGGCACAACATACAGTCCCCAGTCGTTAATTCATGGCTGTGAAAGGGTAATTCTACATTTCATTAATGCTACATTCAGCCACGCTGGGAATCGAGCCCGGGACCCTTATATCAGTATATAAACACGCTACCGACTGTGCTAAGGTGTCGGATTATTGCTTTAAATAAAATTTCTTACAAAATTAAGTTTTTCCTGTATGATTTTCAAACCTACACCTACCCTCCCTTCCCCTGGTGCGCTTAGCTTTTATTTGGTGACCCTCCCACATCGAAACTTTGAGGAGAAACACTCCTTTAGTATAAAAAGATATTTTCGAAACAACCTGTAATAAAAAAGTAGACATAATTTTGAATCGGTGAAACCCGCATGTAAAAAATAAGACTGTGGCAAAATGGCGTCTAAAATCTTCCGCCTCACCCCACAAGTAGAACCGCGCAAGGGATGAAAAGATCCTCATTATGTCTCAAATTGACTGCAGCTTCCCTCCCCTATTCTTACTCCCCTTGGCGTTTCAACACCTTACAACCCCCCTTATCGCCCCTCGTGAATCACATCTTAGTTTAGTGAGCGGCAGAACTGGCTATCAGATACCTACATTGTTTAACCTAGGGGAACAGGATGAGTGGTTATAAGTGTCAGTGCCCGTAGTTAGAGACTTCATAATATTAAATAGGTCATGAACCACTTTTGGTCATTTTGATCAATAATTGGTATTTAAACCAACTTCGGTGGCTGCATGTCTAATACAGTAGACTAGACTGCCGATGTAAGGGCTCGAATCCCGGTCGTGTGTAAGAGGTTTTTTCCCCTCAATGGTTTCTCATTCTCCCTCCACGCAAATGCTGGTACACTTCGTTTAAATATAGCCTTTAAAATTCTTAAACCCATCGTAATGGCGTTCAGTGACATCTGGAGTGCCACAAGGTTCGGTCCTTGGTCCTCTCATTTTCTCAATGTTTATAAATGATCTCCCAAGTTGTTTGCAACATTCTAAACATCATCTGTACGCCGATGATTTCCAACTTTATTTATCATCCTCTCTTTCTCATATTGATAGTGCCGTGGATAATATGAATGCTGACTTAAATGCAACACTACAAAATGGTCTTAATATCAATCCTAAAAAATCTCAATCTATTGTCATAGAGTCAAAAAAATTACTATCCACATTAAGTTTCACATCTGTGCAACAAATAAATTTAAATAAATGCCCAATTACATATGTGCCGTTTGTTAATGACCTTGGCTTACGTATAAATGAAAACCTAACACTGAATAATCATGTGAAACAAATATGTAAAAAAAAGTTTTCTTTGCTTTACACTCACTTAAGCGCCTGAAAAATGTATACTAATGAATATTAAATCCACTCTTATCCAATCCCTTATCCTCCCGCTTTTCGACTATTGTGGTGTAGTGTATAATGAGCTGACAGCTGACCTTGCGGAAAGACTACAAAGACTCCAGAACACATGTGTTAGATTTATATTCGATCATATTTCCCCATACTATAAGAGACTGACTTGGCTACGAACTCTTGACTCGATGAGCATCATAAAGAAACTATTGACTTCCAACTCTCCACAATACCTTTCTTCCCATAAGCTCACGCAACTCAAATAATAATTTCAACACTCGATCACAAGAAAACTCAACTTTATTCATTCCTCTCCATAAGTCCAATCATTACTCACATTCTTTCACTGTTTCAGCTTCTCGTTCATGGAATACCCTAACCAACGATGTAAAGAAATTAGAATTTAATGGTTTCAAGAGAAAAGTTGCAAATAATCTGCGTGTGGAAGTTCATTCGTGAGATTGAAGAGCGTGAGACGTAATCACACCGTGTGTGTGTGTGTGTGTGTTTTCTCATATGGCGTAATCCTTGTGTATTTTAGCTCTAGTTTTTATAAATTTGTTGGTGTGTGTTTTTATATATATTATTTTGTTAAACTTAATTTCAATTGCATTGGTTAAGTGTAAGAAATGGCGGCAGCCATAACTTTGCCATTAAAGTCGATTATTAATATTATTATCATTATTAATTATTATTATTAGCACCGCGTCTTACTACCCGTTCGGGTTATACGCACCATTATTAATTAGTACATAAGTATATAAACCGAACGGGTAGTAAAACGCGGTGATATATATATATATATATATATATCAACGTCCTCCTCAGTGGCTAGGCTAGAGGCTAGTAGAGTATTTGGAAGACTTAGAAAAATCATTACACATACAATTCAAAATATTTTGAAAGAATATCTAAATTGTTCAAGAGGAATTTAATTCTAAAGAACAACAAAACAACTCCAAATCTCCTGATAAAGGATTTCGCCACAGGTAGAATCGCTCCTCCCTTCCACATGCTCTCACCACACCTCTCCCCATACAAAATTAATTTCATGGTAACCCGCTTCGTTGGCCGAATGGTCTAAGGCATCACTCTTACAATAGACTGGGATGATGGGGAGATCAGTGTTTGAATCCAGGTCAGGTGGGTTTTTACTAAATGGTTTTATACTCTCTCAACACGTTAATGCGGGTACACCTCTTCTAAATTCCACCTTCCGCCCATTAGCATAGTTAGTACATATATATGAAAAGGTAATAAAACGCACTTCTACTGGTTATGGAGTTGTTGATTGAATCACTGATTTAATTTTCTTTTTTTTAAATATTATTTGATGGACAATGATCTAGATTTTATAGATATATCGCTTGCATTTTTAAAACCTCAAGGTGGGATGAAATATGACGCGAGAAAATATCAAATTTTTTTTAGTTTTATAATAAAACATTTATTTGGCAAAAATAAATCAAATATTTCTCCAGCAGAAACATAGTTTAATTTTTATGGTGATATCAACAGTTGTTGGATATATATCATGAGCATAGCGGTATAGGATTAGAAACTCTTCAAGTGAAGAGTAAAAGTTGTCATTAAATTCCATGAAACCCCTGACAGATATTCAACAGCTGTTGATATCACCATGTGAAGAAAATTAAACTCTTTTTCAACTGGAGAAATATTTGATTTATTCTGACCAAACGAATGTTTTGCCATAAAAACTGCCCTTAAATTGCAATCACTACATTCCCACCTTAAGGTTAGGCTGTGAACACTCCTTAATAAAATGTCCTAGACGTGGCAGATAGTTCTAACTAACATTGAAACCGGATGTTAAGGGTCCAGTTTCTCCTTGATTTCTGCTCATACGTTCGAGCGTCAGTCCTGGAATTTTGCTGACTTTGTTGTTCCTCGTGTAGCTGACAGTTCAGAAGGCGCAGCCGATTGGTTGACCTGCTGTCGATCGTACAGCTGACCTTGTATTAGTGCTGTCGCGTGCCTCAGCTCCTGCTGCAGTGTTTCTCAAATTGTGGTTCGCAGGATACCAGGAAGTTAATTAATAGCTAATAATTAATTAACGAATGTTTATCACATCTAACTCAGAGATATGAAATGCAAAATGCTCTTTCTTTCCTCGGTAGACACAAGTCATAAAGTGGAGGAAGTATGCAACAACCTTCAAGCAAACAAATATGAACAATTGCTTAGCAACAAATATGAGGTTTAGAATGTTAGAAATAATCAAACAAATATCACTTAAAATTTAAAAATTATATTTGTTTTCAACATTTAATTTAATACATTAATTTTAATGAATCAAATAGCCGAAACTATCATTTATGCATTTTAGTGAGGATAACACCATTTAGATATCATATTCTGAAAATTGAAAAATGACACCTGAACACGGGAATCCTGGATAGCTCAGTGGTAAGAGCATTGGCGTACTAAGCTGAAGGTCCCGGGTTCGATTTCCATGTCCAGGTGTCATTTTTCAATTTTCAGAATATGATAACATTAATTTTAGTTTTGTATAGACCTAAATAATACTAAAATTAAATTGCTTGGAAATCATTTGGTCTAGAATTGCCTAGAATACCTGCTGGGATCTCTTAACAATTCACTAGCTAGCAGACATGTATGTTGGTCCATGATGCTTTGCGACACACAACAGCTGATAGCTGCTATATTTAACTGTCAACTCACAGAGCTTTGACTTGTCACTATGAATGTTTTATAGTATTGTTGCGTTTTTAGCACCGCGTCTTACAGCTAGTTACGGTTATACGAATATGTACTAATTTAATAGTTTTAGGGATTAGGAAGGTTATAGTTAGAGTAAGTGCGCCCACATTTACGTGGAATGAGAGTGGAAACTCATGTTGGGAAAAACACCCTCGGTACACCCGATTGAGATTCGAACCTCGATCTCCCTGTCATCGGCAGTCGAGTCTACTGCGAGAGTGACACCTTAGATCATTTGGCCACCGAATCTGGTAAGATCATTAAAATCTGTCAATTGATAGGTCAAGTCGTGTGATCTTCAGCTGTCACTTTTAATGGATATTATTATCAATAGCCTACGTGTAAAATCACAATAATAGTAGTAAAATGTCATCATTGTTGAGTGCAAATATGTGTTTGTATTTTTTTTAAACGTTATTTCCTTGTATAACACCTATATACTGGTTTCACCAATAACATCCTCCCCGACGTCAGCTTTAGTTCCTTGTTTGGTAATTTCCACACGTTGAGCTGACTGGCGAGAAATCACGTTCACAACTCACGGAACATAAACACGGAATTAGCTAATAACGATATATTTAACATTTACATTCTGAGCACGAGATTACCAGCACACGACTTAAAGCATTAGAATAGTCGACAAGAAATGTATATCTTCATTTATTTAAGGAATTTAACGTTATATATCTGAACCTACTGATTATATCAGCACACAAACTTATAAACTAACTTAAATCTATAACAGACACATCACTTCCCCGGCTCTCAGTTAATCACTGTGAAAGGGGAAACCCACATTTCACCAATGATTAATTTTCAGCCATGCCGAAAATCGAACCCGGGACCTTTAGCTCAGTAGACACACTACTGACTGAGCTAAAGTGTGAACTTCTTCAACACCAGAATCCATGTGGGCTTATAACGTTCCTGGGTATAGCTGTCCGGCAGTAGGAGAACAGACAGGGGAGGAGGGAAATACAAATGACAATACAATGTGTTGCTACCCCACATATTAAATGACACCATTCTTTCCACAAATATCCATTATATCCTATAACAGTCGCCTTTCATTTCCCGGACATTTAGCTCTTAATGATCAACAGAAATATGTGTATTGTTTTATTTTTCAGAGGGAAATGTCAACTTTTAAATTAAGATTTCAAGACTGTGTATGTATAGGGCCATAGTAGCCTACATAGTTTGGTGCTCATTCTAGTAAACAACAAACTCGTGAAATGAAATGTTTTTCAAAACTTATCTTTTTAAGAATACTTTCTATTATTGAGATTTAGGAATAAACTCGTGAATTCATAAGTGCGTTGTATTCTTACTAGACATATTGATCTACTCCTTCTACTAACAGTGTTAGATATTTTATTATACTTCATATTTTAGTGTTCGTATTATGTATTTGGATTGTGCTCTGTATAGTAATACGACCACTATGTCTAGTGTTTGAAGTGTTTGTTTTCACTATGGATTATGTATTCTATTTGGTTTGGTTTAGGAATGTGCTTTGTATTGTTGGGTTGAATAATGTAATGGTGTGTCTTTTTATTTATATATAGCTCTCTCTTTCTCTCTCTCTCTCTCAATATTAAATGTGTGCTATATTTTAAATAGTAAAACTTGTACTAAGGATTTTTTATAACTTATATTTTAAATTTATCTCGCCAAAACAGTGTCAAAGATTTCTTCATACAACATGAATCATCTTAGAAATAGCCTATAACTCAAGTCAGGTACACATGACACAACTTATTGTCCACAAAGTTGAATAATTAATCAGATTAAAGCCTAAAGATAATGTCGTCTGAATACCAAAGATTGTATAAGGTCAACTTTGCACGACTTATTGTATATCTAAGGAAATAGAACACGTCTTATAGCTGCCATTTTTACTGTACAGCTTTTGGATTGTTAACAAAAGATAAACCTATCTGCCAGACAAGGCCGTAGCCAGCCAATCATATCGGGGGGAAGGAGGCTCACATTCCCCAATTGTCTGAGGCTAGAATTTTTTTAAAAATGTTATACAGTTCTAGAAGCTCTCTGAAGTGTGTTTATGGCAACATAAGCCCTTAACGGCCAAAGGCTAGGAAAAATTCTAGATATTAAACACCTCTAGAAGCTATATGAAGTGCTTTTTATGATAACATAACCCTCTAATTTGTACTTGTAACTTAATTTTGATATTGTTTGAATCATAAATAAAGCTATATATATATATATATTTTTTTTCTAAAATTTCGTGGGGTAGAACCCTCAAAACCGACCTTGAATACGGCCTTGCAGCCAGTTGTGAACTAACTGAATATACGATAACTTATAAATGGCCATCAAATTATAATTAAAAGCCTTTACAAGTTAAAGTTATATAAAGAATAAATTCAATATATTTATCATTGATTTGTTTAATGTCTGTTATTATTTCACTAAAAGCAAAGAAACTATCGCCTTGCTCACAGTATTGTATGCAATCACATATTATGACGTGTGAACCAATGCAAAGAGAAAATAAAGGTAGCGCCACTTGGAGGAATTTGATCTGGCAATTACTTACCTCACCCAGTACACAGTAGTTATATTTTAATATTAAGAACGCCACACATACAATTTTCTTTAATAATTATAGTAATGACTTTAATTGGACATAGATATGGGTCTTAAAGGTTTATTTACTATGCACAGTTCCAAAATGTGACCCGATTTTTAACACCTTAGTTTGTCTTCCATAATAGCTTTGTGTATGAAACACACTGGTTTGTGTAGTGAGTGACATCACAAGTTCAGCAAATCTGACGTCTCTCCATTTGGCGCCACCTTCCAATCACTTTACATTGCTGGGAACAGTTTGTGGTTAAAGGTGTGTGCATTCGATGTGACCAAGATAGTGTACAATTTCATGCACAATTTGTCTGTCGTATGTACCTAGCTTTATTCTTGCACATACTCAACTGTTTCCAGGCTGTGGCCGCGTCAGTTTAGTAAAATGCCTACATCTTCCTCTGTTCTTCCACCATTTTCCCTCCTTTAATTGCTTTCATTCTTCTCCTCTCATTTGCACATTTTCTGTTATCTGCTCCTCCCATGACCTCCATTGCGGCCTTTTTCCTACAAACTTAATTTCCGTTATTTTCTTTGGTATACACTATTTTCCCCTCCTCATTACATGCCCATATAATCTCAGTCTTGCTTCCTCTACTATCTCATGTACTCCCTGTACTCCTACTCTTTCCCGGATAACTTCATTCATAATACTGTTTCTCCTTGTGACGGCTAACATGCTCCTCACAAACTTCATTCCCATATCCTCCAATTTCCTACTCTCTTACATCCAGTGTCCATGTTTCTGCTGCATGTGTGACCCTGAGTACAAAGTACGCCCTCTACATCACTTCCTTACACCTCAAGGGCACTTATCTTCTCCATAGCAGGTCTCTTACACACCTATAGGACACCAACTGGTGATTACAATCATGTAATACATCATGAGTGCTCTAGGATGAAGCTTGCACCCACTAATGATGTCAAGTAATGCCATGTGGATGTTTGTTTGTAGAGCAACTATGCCAAGTTCCTCAAGACACTCCACTCTGAGCAGGTGACCAAACTGCAGGCCAAGAACCAGCATGAGTGTGATCTTCTGGAGGACATACGGTGAGTGCTGCTCACACTAGAGTGAGTGCAGCCTATCTAATCCTTGGATTGTCCACTTCATGAAACAATTCAGGATCCACTAAATGCTACAAACACTAGAGTATAAAAATCGCTTCATGATCATCCTTCGCACCTGTTAACAGCTATTCCAATATATAACTCTCCTTCCAGTGTTGTACATTCCAAGGTTCTGTCTCACATCACAGACCGCCACACAAGGTGCACTGCAGGTTTGTTGATAGAATGATCGTTGTTGTATGTGCACTCTAGTGATGGGCACAATCGAGTAACTCGATTGTGTTGTGTAATCGGTTGTACTCGATTCTTCCGGGATTACTCGAGTAACTTTAATCGGACCTTGTTATTCTTTTATTTTCTCTTTTCTTACCAGCTAAGTGAGAATCGACCTTATTGGTTGGACTGCTTACCATGCTATTTCCATTTAAAAAGTATATTTCCTTAGAGCTCATTTTTCATCAACAGTTTCTGCTGCTAGGCAAAAATGACCCTTTATGGTTTAAATGTTGCACATGCGTCTTAGTTACAAAATACTCGCAGATGTAAGGTACACAATCGAAAAGCATGCTAACTAAGCGTATCACATTTCTGATTCTTTTTAAAAGTACTCGATGAAAGTTACTCGAACTTTTACTCTGCACCTCAGCAGTCTTATTTCCACAGTCGCATGATCGAAACTAATTATACTCTTTCTTAATTATTTGATTGATTATAACTTCTTCTTATTAAAATATTATTATTTATGAAGTGAAACTAAAATTATAGTAAGTTAAAAAAAAACGTTTTTACTTTTAAAACTGTACAATTATTATCAATTTATTTAAGATGGGTATGTAAATAAAAGTTCATTTTATTAAAAAGAGTACAAAAGTTTAATTTTTGTAAGATACTTCTTAAAACGCATACTTTCATCTTGACTGTATATGCAACGTGAAACCTGAACATAAGGGGTGGAGGTCCCTGTCAGTGTCGACTGACTACTACAGGAAGAGATTATTGACATGTTATTAGTATCGAATTCCATTGCAAGACTCCCGAGTAATGTGGTCCAACCGATTGCCACGGGACGATTCTAGTAGATGATTTGCTAAACATTACTTTAATTTTACTCGATTACTCGATTGTGCCAATCACTAGTGCGCTGCGCTTCTAGCAAGGCTCGCCGTCTGCAGCCCATGCGGCTAGTTTACTAGAGAGCGCTAGTTCTGTTGTCAACAAACATGGACGGTGATTATGACTTCTTGGACGACGATACTTTGCGAGCAATTTGTATTCGTCGAAGATGATTAGTGATGGCGATATTTTCAATAATTGACACACTGAGGAGGCGCAGAAAGTGTAGGAGACCACATGGACGTAACCACCTCTAGCAGTGACTGCGCGTAGACAGTGGCGATCGGCATGCCCGGTCACGTGACTGAAGGCTGCTCTCTGGAACCAATCAAGGGAAACCAGCAGCCGAACCATCAGTGACGTCATTTTCCAGCAGCGCGCCCTGCTCACTTCCGAGCAAGGGCCTATCAACGAACCCTGCACCTTTTGAGGGTGGCTTATGTCCAAGTGTTTCCAAGACTTACAGTCGGTGATGTAAACCGACCTTTCTTTCATCCCTTGACTCACCCAACAAATGCAGAGGAGACAACCTCTCCCCCGAACTGATTTACAACCACTCTCGTTTGTGGTGAGGTGACCCTGGGGTAGTTTCGTTATATCAGGCGACGAGGGTTGTAAAGGGTTGATAAATATTAGATGCAAACTCAAGCTCGTAACGACCACCATCCCTCCACTGTCCGAGGTCATGACGATTGGTCGCATGGTCTAAAGCGCTACTCTCGTGTTAAAGTAGGCTGTCTAAGACTGAGAGAACGGGGATCGATCCCAGCCGGGTGCACTGTGGATGGTTTTGTACTCTCCTTCCACGAAAGTGTGAGTGCACTTCCTCTAATTAAAACCTTCCTAATCCATAACACTTTAGTGTAAATCATTTAAATCAAAATCGACATGGAACAGACGGCTTTACTTCCCCCCGAAGGAAGTTGTGCTACGGATTTTATCGCCCGAGAAAAATCCTTCAACCCCAGCTAGACTTGAACCCACGAACCTCAGGTACGGAAACCACCAAGGTCGACTAATAAAGCACACACGCTGTATGTTGACCGATGATGCTATGCAACACACACTAGAAACAGCTGATTACAATCATATTAAAATTATCTACTGGATTAACAGATCTTTAAGATTAATATCACAATAAGCGTTTTCTAATTATTGGTTCGTGTCGTGAAACAAATCAAAACAAAACAAGAAAGACACACGCGTTTCCCACTTAAAGAATTATTTCAACCTCATCACAACTGTTGATGCAGCTGTCTGCTAGTATCTCGCTTTATAGACGCATGCGCACTGTTTGAGTAAGTTGATTTTGAAACTTGATTCTCTCTCCCAAGCTGATTCTGTTGCGCAGAAAAAAGGATAGCATAAGTTATTTCAAGTCACATCGAGTGGACAGTGCCGATGAGGCTTAAATCTTGTGATTGGTTTAGAGCTCGCCACGTGATAAAGTTTCTGCTCTGCTCTCGTTTTTCGGCGAACATGTGACTTCATTGTAACGCGGTTGAAGTCTCGCCAACCTGTGTATGGAGTGGTTATGCAACCCGCCCATCTTGTCTGCTTGGCGGGCCTTTAGGGGAATCGGGGGCTTACATTGCCAGTTTTTATTTTATTTATAAAGTTCAAATAAAAGGTTATTAACGGTTTGATTTAAAAGGGCAAGGGCAAACAAAGTAATTTATAAGTGCATCCACATTAGAATGAAGCTAAGATAATAATATATATAAAATTAAGAGAGTTAAGGACGTGCAAAGGCCACTTTTTAAATGCGAAGTGAGGCTTGAAATATGTGAAGCGAAGTTGAAGTGAGGCTTTAAACATACGAGGCAAAGTCGAATATGAGGTTTTTGCTTTCATATATCCCTACTTTTAATGTTTAAACTATCCATTAAGTGCATCAAGGCAAAGAGAAAGACTTAGAGAAATAATAAAACTCATTCTATCCTTTCATGCTCATATATCTGAGTTTACTTTATTTTATTTTAATGTGCATTATGTATGCAATTTAATCAGTAGTCGGTGTTAAAATACTGTTTAGTGGTGTTCATTAAAGTAATTATATGATTAAATATGCCATTCAGTGCGATCGATACCTCTAGTCTGTTCATAATTTATTGGGGTTTTCTTCTTTCTCTGGGATGCTTTTTAACCTTCAACTTGGATATGTCCCACAACTTCAAAAATAATTGTTCTTAACATTTAGTAAAACACTATCGTATTTATTTTATTACCATTCATTGTTTATATTTAATGTTCCTAATATCTTAGGACTTAATAACGTAATCTGTGTATAGTTTTTCGTAGCTATAAACTTAAATTTTGTATGGTTTGACTCTATATTGATTAAAACTGTTTTTACTTCCATGCAGGAACTTTACATTGAAAAGGTCGGCGATAGAGAAATCTTATTCAGAGGTGAGTAGATAATATATATTTTGATCTATAGTATCTGGTACATAGTTTTTAATTTAATCCACTAAAGATACAACTATTACGACATCTTAAGAAACAGTGTTACTATTCAACTTTTAAATTTTTAAAATATAATACGATTCTGCATCGTCTTAAGTGTGTGAAAATGACAGTAAAATATACATATATTGTAATATAACGCGTACAATAGTTAGTATACACTCTGTATGAAACATACTATACCTTAACTCTATATTAAAACTAAATGCCACTTCCAGCTCGTGGTAGCTGAAAGATATGCTCTACTGTAGTTGGCAGCATCTGGAAACCAACATCAGTCCTTCTACGTATCGGTATATTTCCTTGATTTGTTGTTACAGGCTCTTCTCAAGATTTCATCAGCATTCTTGAACAAGAAGATACCAAACATTCCAGACATTAAGACTGAAGGCAGTGAGGAGAAATGGTGAGTCGAATATTGAACCTCGACACCAAGACTACAGTTCTCCAACGCGCGTGGCCTTCAGGAGTGGGGGGGGGCATCTCTTTTATCGCTAAAAGGAGCGCCGTGATACATCCGCATAGGCAACCAGCTGCACGTTTCTATGTTGAGAGCTCCGGTCCTATCAAGGGGCACGGCTTATGCAAATGACTTGAAAAATGTTAACGACGTTAACTACTTGGAGAGTTCGAAGTCATTTTACGAAGCAGGTCACTTTTTAACTTGACACACCCAAGCACTCAAAGTACTGCCCTAATTAGACGCTAATGTGCGAAATATAAAGAGAGAGAGAGAAAGAAAAAGATAAAATTAGAGATATAAAAGCCAAATATAGAATAAGATAAAGATAGAGGAAAGCGAGATAAATATGATCATAGAGAAATATACATAGAAAAATATGAGTAGGGGGGAGCACGGTAGAATCTAAAAGATATAAATACATTATCGTGTGTGAATAAATGTGGGGACCATTTATGAAAATAAAATACATCAATGCATCCGTCTGTCATTCGAATCCTGATCCACCCGTCACCGGTAAACCCAACCAGACCAAGTTGGCATTTTCCCCCGTGTACCCATGAATGCAGGATGCATTTAGGTGTGCCTCAAGGTTGAGATGTAACAAACTTAACCCGCTATGTTTATAATTACTTCCAAAAATGGTAGCTGTACCTCGATTTTGTTAGGAAAGCCATTCTGGAAGGCCTTGCCAGAATATCACAATAGAGCAGGAGTCTGGCACGAAACAAGCCCTTGCCAGAATATCACAGTAGAGCAGGAGTCTGGTACGAAACAAGGCCTTGCCAGAATATCACAATAGAGCAGGAGTCTGGCACGAAACAAGCCCTTGCCAGAATATCACGATAGAGCAGGAGTCTGGTACGAAACAAGGCCTTGCCAGAATATCACAATAGAGCAGGATTCTGGCACGAAACAAGGCCTTGCAGGACTGGCCTCCAACCAAACTCAAGGTACATAATTGCTGTTTATCAAAGTGATCTCCTTCAGAGTCGCCATTTTGGATGTTGCAGGAACATGTGGAACGTGTGGCGGACTGTTCTGGAGGAGAACGAGAAACTTGCGCGGGCCAGATTGGCGGCAGTGGAGGTTTTCCACCAGCAGATAGCAGACGACGCCAAGTTCCTGCGTTCCAACAAGGTGCAGACGGCCAAGAAGGTGAGTCTCTTGCAACGCGTCAACCCATATCAACATCTGACACTGAGACTTAAGACGTGAAACAGTTTCTTGGGACGTCTGGTTGAGTTTGTATTATCTACCTAGGCTAGGTGTTATCCGGGGGGTTGGGGACGGTAAACAAGCTAGTGAAGAGGCCAATTTGGTAAGCGAGAAAATGCTGTACAAACGTTCAGCTCTAACGTCTCTAACGTAATATTTAATTCTACCATGCGTTATTTCAAAATATGGTTCACGCTAACATAAAGTCGAAATATTCCAACAGGGTTCTTTTTCCTTAAAATTCCTATATAATGAGTTTTATTAATAGAAATCAATTGGTGAAAATGTGACATGTGTTCATTTTCAAATAATTTGTAATTCTATTTGTGGAGCTATGACTAGGTTTGATGAAAAAGGGTTCTAAATTTAGCCTTACTTTAACAAATACAGTATTTTTTAATATTTGAGAACTAGCAGCGAGCTTCCTCTTTCCTTGATAAGAAGTTTTGTAGTTTTTTTCACCGCTTATTGATATGACAGAGTGGTTGCAGCTGCAGGTCGAAAGGAAGTATAAGGTTAGACAGAAGTATTTTCATCAAACAACACAGATATTTTTTGGCCAAAATAAATCAAATATTGCTCTAGCAGAAACATAGAGCTAAATTTTCTCCATGTGGTGATATCAACAGTTGCTGAATATCTGTCATGAGCATGGTGGCATTAAATGATAAACTTTTTTAATGAAGAAAAAACGTCAATAAATTCCAGGACATCCTTGACAGATATTCACAGACATCACAGATATCACTGTGTGAATAAAATTAAAACCTACGTTTCTACTGGAGCAATATTTGATTTATTTTAGTTAAAACAAAGTTTTGCTATAAAAACTGCAAACACACTGGCCTTTTCTCTAATCCCCTACATCCCCACACTAAGCTGAAGAAGAGGTGGTTCTGTCGGATGGACGAGCAGTCCGATAATATTGTGGTTGTACCTCGTCCTCCTCGTGTGTTCCAGAGCGTGGACCAGATCGTGGTGATACAGAAGGAGCTGCAGACGTGTGTCCAAGACGTCGACAAGACCAAGAAATTCTACTTCGACGAGGAACACACGGCCCACGACGTCCGCGACAAGGCAAGGGACATCGAAGAAAAGTGAGTAACCTCCGGTAACAGGTACCGAGACGTGGTCACATGAATAGATCTTAACCAACCACAGGTCACTTTGTGCTAGTAAAAACAATATCAGCTCTATCCACGCTTCTACATAAAATCTGCGGGGGAGAAACAATCAAATTTCTAAATCAATACTCAATACGCGCATGCTCCTACAAATCGGGATAGAGGCAAACAGCAGAGTCTGCTGTTGTGAAGCATACCTTTCACCGCGTCTTACCACCCTTTAAGGTTATACACTTAAGTAATAATTACTCTAATGAGTTAGGAATTGGGAAAGTTGACTATAGATGAAGTGAATCCACATTTGCGTGGAGAGATAGTGGTAAACCATTTAAGAAAAACCACTCCCAGTTCACCTAAGTGAGACTCGAACCTCAATCTATCCATCCTAGGCAATCTAGCTCAACACGAAATTAGCGTGTTAGCTAACTACGCCACCGAAGGGGGTTGATGTTGGGAAATTATTTGAAATAACTCTTTAATGAAGAGCGTGTTTGTCTTTCTTGTCCTGTGTTGATTTGTTTAACTACACACAATAATTAGAAAACCTACATTGTGATAATATTATTAATTATGTTTATCCACAATTAAATTAATTTATAAACTGCTGGTTTAAGTTTGTGTCGCAAAGCATCATGAGCCAACATACGTTCATGTTAGTGAGTGAATTGGTACGAGACCCGAGCAGGTCCTGCTCTATATGTCCAGCGAATGTGTGAATCAAGCTTTGCACGAGTTCTCTTTCCAGTCTAAGCAGCGTTCAAGTAGGGTGACAGAGAGGATTGAGGAGGTGATTCAGTGATGAATTAAGCTCGGCTGATGTCCTACAACGGATCTCTCTCAGCTCTCACACTGCTCGACTGGTAGATCATCAATGTTCAATAGGGTGCTGAGGGTGAAACAAAACATTAAAAACTCTGTTATCGTGGAGGTCATCCCGCCCACGCCAGAACTCTGCGTTGTTGAGACAAAGATTGTCGGAAGGTTGACTCAGATGTCAGATGACGTTGATTCTAAAGCTTGTTAATTGGATTAATCAAATATAACACATATAATAAAATCAATGCCACTCCTAGAATATGCTGCTAGGCCCTTTCTACGGATCTGAAAAACCTTGAAGTTCGATGAAAACAGCTATTATACCTGTACTCTGTGGTACCCCCGCCACCAATCCCTCCTTTCCTTGGTACTCTAGGCACGTGTTTATATTGCTTCTAGTTAATCCAGGATTTGTGGGGGTATGGGGTCATCCAGAAAACAAGTAACGCTTTTTGACCTCCTCCATGTAGCACCATGTATACATTAGAGCTCCCCTCTTAACAGAGTTACTTAGTTTATGTGTTACCGAGATTGTCAGGGAAAGCATCCTTTCGCATCTCCTTCCAAGGTCTTTCCTGAGACAAAACTATATTGTATTGTTTTTTAGAAACCTAACTGAGGGCGCAACCTACTAGAGGGGAACTAATCTCTCACTGCTGTATTTATTAAAACATTAAATCTGAGTCCACTAAAAAGGTATATCCAGGAGCTAAATTTCCCGCCGTTTATTCTATCGGGGCTTAAGCCACTGCACTGCACCAATTTCCACGATACCATTCTCGGAAAATATGAAAACAAATTAAGCTCTTCAGAGGAAGATCGTCTGCATTACACGACGGTTATTAAACATTTAACATTGTTGTTGTATTTTGTTGCAGACTAAAAAAGAAGAAAGGTTCATTCTTCCAATCAATAACATCCCTTCAAAAGAACAGTGCGAAAGTAAGTAGAGAACACGCAAATAACATTTCATATGACAGTGTTCCAAGCTTGATTCTTTATATTGGTGAAATCACACATATAAAGTGATATCACAGTTTCAGGGTGTTAATACAATTATAATAATAAAGTAATAATACATATTGGTGGCCATAATAACTTGAGTAACAAAGTCGTGTGTAAAGCCTGATATCCTAAATAATATATTTAAGAATACTATTTCTTCTGAATATGTTATTGTTAATTTAATGTTCTTCAATATTTTAGAGGTTTTTATTCCACGCCACTCCCAACAGTCTTATGAATCCACCCCACCCCTAACAGATTACGATCTCAACTCTCTCCCAACAGACATGTCTATTTCCACACGAGGGAAGGACAGCCTACGTACAATATTTAGCCTATGTCCTGAAGAATAACTAATGTCTAGAACCCTAAAATACCTTTCCCGACAAAATTGGTAGGCCCTTTCGTTCTCGCTCATAGAAATTCTCATATTGCTGATATAATCAATCAATTTGGAGAGTGCACGTTAGTCTAAATACCTCTAATGAATAAAACAAATAAAATAACTAATATTTGAGTGTATCCAGGTGACGTCAAAAAGAGAAGCTTTGGAAGAGAAGTCAACCGGAGCCAGGAACGACTATCTGCTGAGCCTGGCATCTGCGAACGCCCATCAGACCCGATACTTCGTGGTGGACCTTCAGAGTACGATGCAAGTGAGTTGCGAGCGTCCGTAGAGGCTCGCTTGAGACACTGAACATTAGTCAAGGGGATGATAGCAAATTGATATTATTGTATACTCTAATATCGGAAAGAGTAAAAATGTTTGGAGCCAAAATCTATAACAGTTAACTTAATAGCCATAGACAGATCGAATCTACTTTTTCATCAAATCTTGGTGACCTGGCAGTCTAGGGGTAAGGTGTCAGACTTCTATGCTGGCGGCCGGGGTTCAATCCTTGGTCCCGGAAAAAATCTATCTGATTACCAAACCCTTCCTTCACCTCTGACAAGACATCTTGTGAATGTGAGGAATGCCAGGCCTCCACCGTGGTTCGGATTCCACGTTAAACTGTAGGTCCTTCAATTCATCTCACAATCACCCTACCATTACACATGAGCGTAAGTGCGTATAACCCGAACG
Source organism: Timema poppense (assembly GCA_902141375.1). Taxonomy (NCBI): domain Eukaryota; kingdom Metazoa; phylum Arthropoda; class Insecta; order Phasmatodea; family Timematidae; genus Timema; species Timema poppense. Next base: position 188,933 of record CABFOV010000307.1, read on the forward strand.
GGTAGTAAGACGCGGTGCTAATAATAATAATAATAATAATAATAATAATTCATCAAATCTTGAATGATCTTATCTCAAAATGATAAGAGAAAGAGGTAAACTTTCTTCAAATTGGTATGATTTAAAAACTAAATAGTTTTTGATTGTTTGTATATATTAAGTGGTATATAAATGTTCTGAAGCCTTGTCGTTGTGTTTTTTCTATAGCTGTGTTTGGCTGAATCATTAGTAAACGGGATTATAGCTTTACAAAAATAATTCAGAGTAAATTAAAATTATAAAAAATAAATAAAAATAAAATAAAAAATTATAACATTTTTTCATAATCTAGAATATGAATTTTCTTTTTAGTTGTAACTTCCGGATTCAAGGGGGCATCTGTAACTATAAAATTTTGTTGTAAGTAGACCCATATTAAAACAAAATATAACAGTTTATATTCCGTATACTTCTGTGTGATACCACCAATCCGAACTATCCACAAGTTTTACACGAATGGTGTAAGGTTGATAAGGGTGGTATTTACAATAACTGCACTTTCATTCACGTGGAAGTAAAGGGGAACATATTTGATTAAATAGCCCCCTGATAAACCCATCTGGAATTCGAATCCCGACCTCATCACCGACAAATTGGACGAGATGAGACTGATGTCTTTGTCTGCGTGCCCAGTGTTGTGGGTCTTACAAAATTAATTACTATTATAGCATTGAATTAAATAATAAAATCTTAAATGTTCTTTACTTCCAAACAATTTCGATGACCTATTTTTATACAAAATAAGAATTTCTTTTAAAGATAAGTCATCATATGGTTAGTAATTATTTTTATACTTTCTCATTAATTTGACTATTAACTTTGTTTTTTAGCACCGCTTATTACTATCGACTGTTAATTACTTGTTTTAAGTGTCTATAAAATACGACGATACCACTTGGAATGTCATGTATTGATCAACAATACTATCGTTTCATTGGTCGCCGCGAGATATTGGTGTGTAAGAAAATGACTGCAATGTTCTTTGTCCACATTGATCGGCCATGTTACATGCACGATGAAGCGTACACACAATGTCGGATAAAAATGGAAACCTCCTTTCTTCCATCATTCATAAACAAACAACATAATTACCTGGAACCCGCCTTGGTGATCGTATGGTCTAAGGCATCACTCCCGCAAGAAACTGGAACTGATGATGACTGGGAGTTCGGGGTTAGAATCCTGGTGAGGTATTCTAGGGGTGGTTTTTACTAAATGGTTTTCATATCTACCTTCACGTGAATGCGACTACACTGCTGATAAATTCAACCCTCCTCATCCTTAACACATTTAGAGTGATTATTACATAGCGTATATAATCCGAACGGATAATAAGACGTGGCGATAAAAAAACGTGGTTTAGCAATTACTACTATTCTCTAAAGCTTCCTGCACAAATCAGTATTTATTATATTACGTATAATTCAAACTATTAAGTTCACTAAAATATGTTTACTAAAAAGTAAAAACGTTTAATTATAAAGGGCCTACTGACATTAATTATAATAAATATGCACTATTTTCAGGTGTCAGGTGTATATTTGGTCTATCTGACACCTTAACTCAGTCTCTAGCATGTATCTCTACCCGATATAAGGTTCCTAGGTTCAATTCCTGGCATGGCAGAAAATGTATCATTAGTGAAATGTGAACTTACCCTTTCATAGTGATAAATTAACGGCCGGGGACTGGATGTTGTACTTGTCCTAGACTTTAAGTAAGACTAAAAGACAAATGAAGTTACGACAGGCCGGTAGTGGAAAATACATGGCTTGAATACAAAACTGACCACAGGCTGGAGACATTGGTGGGCGTAAAATAAAAGTGTATATTTGGATTATAAATTTCATCAATTATTTTTTATTCAATTTAATCAGAACAGTTAAAATAATTCGTAAATAATTTTTAATAAATAAACTTAAATTGATAAGTAAATTAGTGATATTTGACCTAGGGCTCAGGAAGGCCACGGATAGATCAGTGATAAGGCTATCGCGTGCTAATCCTTAAGCTACCTGGTTCGAATCTCGAGCCCATGTATAATTTTTCAGATATTTATTTCTTTATTGCATTCTACACGCTTAAAATGTCATTTCCGGTATTTTGTACACTCCTTCTATCTTGAAAGTTCTTACCTTGACGAATTACACTATGGACCTATCATATAAACTAACATCATAGTGGAACTAACCCAGGTAAGCTGGTAATCAGCCACGGTAAACAGGGGTGTACTTGTTTCGTTCCTGCTTTGCTGTTTATTTATTTACATATTTTATTGTGAGGAAATTTCCTTTTCTAAAATTAAACCAGGAAGTGCATTTGTCTTTAAGACTTGCTCTAACTAGGAAAGGGAGCTCTTAAACCCCAAACCAGGAACAAAAGAGTACTTTATTTTTTGATCTCCCCGTCACTTGCGAGACTGATGAGATTTGTTGGCAGCACTGATCGAAGAGGGGCAACGTGGCGAGGCTGGAACGAGGTCAGATGAGTTGGGCGCAAGTTGGCACCTCTAGCCGATTATCGACCACGAGGGTAACCTCCTGGTGGGAGGGAAGAAGGGTGGGGTGTGAGGTTCCGAAATTTCACGGCTACTTCGCTTCCTTTCAACTCCCCTCACCCCCTCTTACGAAGTGTTTTTGTTGTTGTTTATGTTTTGCTCTTAGCAAAAAAAGTTGTGTTAGTAAAGTTGCAGAAATATTTAGAAAACTTGCATCAATCAATACTTGACTTGGATACTCTGGCATGAAAGTGCCTACTCGATATCTTAGTCTAACGGGCCACGTCTAAAGTAGGCCTAGCTTGAGTTTAGGTCCGTAATTTTTCACAATTTTAATAACAAAAATATACCGCTCCCCGGCTATAACGCCGTCTGTTACACCGGTGGGTCTTTCTTCACCCTCGTGCCTTTGAAAGTAAAGTAATGGTGTGTGTGTGTGTGTGTGTGTGTGTGTGTATATATATATATATATATATATATATATATAGCACGTCTGTGCTACATCATCCTTTCCGTGGAGGCTTTTTCCATGTCCCGATGATATGAGGTGATGGTGATAGTATGAGGGTGTGGGACCGGTGGACAAACTTAAACCTAGCTTAAGCCTAACTAACCAAACCCTGGTGACCGTTGCGGTAATTTCCTTTTCGGTAAAAAAAATACCCAAGGTACGAGCCGGGAATCCAAACCGGAACCCTTAGGCTCGTAGCCAGGTGCATTGACCACTACACGGGACCGGCCGAAATTATGCAGTTAGTCGCGCTAAAATTATATAATCCTAAACAAAAAAGATTCTCTCATTAAAAACCACCGACGTTTAAAAGAAATGATTAAGTAAATTTGTTGAATAATTTTATGGTGAGCGATTGTATTGTATTCGTGGGCCTCTTCAATTTGTTAAATCAGCTATAGTACTTACTATAGCCTACACAGGGGCTCCCAAACTTTTTAGACCGAAGGAACCCTTGTTCCAGAAAAAAATACGTGCTGGAGTCATTGATCTCTTTAATATAACTGGATGGACATACACATGCACATCGCCAAGGACAAAAGCGTGACGCTCGAGTTTATCGTCTGCTACACTGGTGGGGGGACAGATTTAACCGTTTCTTTCAATGTTCTTATGTGAAAACATGTATCTGACGAATAAAAGTGTTATTGTTTTAAAATAGTGAAGTATTATATCACACTTTCCTTAAGAAACATTTACATTAATGATAAACAATTCAGTTTTACAGGTAATACTGTACAAATACGAATACGATCTTTAACATATTTAAAAAATTATGTAATTATCATCATTGTTGTTTACAGTCTGCCAAGACTACATTTATATTTAAAGTTGGTTACTAGCTTTTATATTGGTTCCAGAAACCATTGGCTATTGTATTGAAAGTTCGATAAATATAATGAAGAAGGTATCTTAAAACTTGGTTGTATTTGTTTGAATGACAAACTTTGTGTAGTTGCCATACATTTAACCTATCTCTTAGGTTATAGCCTTGTAGAAAGTATTATTATTATATTACCATTTTTATTAAAAATATTTGGCTCATATCTTGTATATCGCTTTCAGAAACCAGATTATGTTGAAAGTTCGATATCTATAATGAAACAAGTTAGCTAAAAACTGTATTAAATTTGTTTGAATGGCATACTTTTTGTGGAAGTCTAAGGTTCAAATGATCATTTAGCTTATAGGCTTATAGGAAGTACGGTATCTACTAAGCACTGAATTTAGTAATAATCCCAATCTGTATGGCTTTATTTAGTATCAGAATACTATCACACAACACACACACACACACACACACACACACACATATATATATATATATTGGTAGGATAACCGTTCATTTAGAACGAAAGTAAAAAATTCATTCTGGAAGGTTTTTTATTCTACCTAAACACAACTATAGGGTAGGATTCTGGTACGAGATAAGAGCCTTCCAATCGAGCTTCCTTCAAAAATCATCGTATATATTAGGCTACATAAACTTATTCAAAGAAAAAACTAACCAGTTACGAACTTTTATATGTTCTTGAAGCTTTTGATAACATATTTATTTCATTTAACTAATCACACATTGTTGTATCTAATATATTCAATCAAATTAATGAACGATGTTAAAATACCACTTTACCTTGTATGGGTGTAAGAGAGAAAGAAATACCAGATAGTTTCTTTCTCTCTTACACAATGATATGCAGACGACAGCTCGAAAATTTCAGCCACAGATGTTCATCCAGTTATATTATAGAGATCAATGGCTGGAGCACTTAGAAAATATATTACACTAATATTATGAACATTCAATGACAGTTAAATTTTACAAGTAGAAAACAAATGGGAAACATCACGTGTTTTGGCTTCGCCTTTGTCAAATGTCCTTTATTCAGATTTGAAAAAATTGGCAATCCTAAGCAATGATGCTATTTTAAAATGTAAGAAACAAATAAATAAGGTTTTAAAATGGCCTCGTGGAGCCTGAGATTATTATGAATAAGCCCGGTAAAAATGTTGGCCTCATAAGAGAGGGTCATAGTGTCATATGTCAAGATAAGACTTTCGGTTCAGGGTAAATGGAGTGTGGACTCAAAAGAACAACTCCTCAAATCTCTCCATATATCGTCTATTTATGTCCATCTTCTGTCCTCAGACGATGGAGAGCTGCGTGTTCGAAAAGGTGGCGGAATACTTGACGCTGATTGGCCGCACAGAGTTACTCACCTGCTCTGCAACTCAAAACTCCTTCGGAAGGATAAGGGACCAAGCGCAGCAGGTCAGTACTTTTCCCAAGGAGGTGGCAGGCAGTAACCTCCATGGGTCAACTTTCTATCCGCGGATTGTGTCTGGATCTAAGAGAAGTTTTTGACTCTATACACCGCCAGAAATCACTGGCCTAGGTCTAGGGTCCATCCATACAGGGACTACATTGTGGTTACTAAATATGTTGATTGGATTTAAAGTTGCACTTTTTTTAAATTGATCCTAGTTAGTATGCGGTATATAGTAGATTTACTCATATTTGTCACTCAAAATGTAGCATGAAGTATCGAGATCCAAGCTCAATAATTCAAGTTGCTCCTATTAGGTATCGTGTGCTGTAGTATAAAAACAAAACCATACTAAAGTTTGAATGCAAAGATTTTAAAATATATTAATTGTTTGTCCAAACTATCTAAATATTTTTAAGATAAAATCTGTTATAGTTAATTAACAGACTAGACTACGAGCTTGTCTTATTAGGTATACCATAGTGGAATATATCAAGGTAAGCTTATTACCGTATAGGTTAAATGTAGGGTATATATTAACTCTTATGTTGTATTATGTAATAAGTCATTAATTTCTTAAAAACATCAATATTTAAGATACAAAGATACACTAAAGGTACTAAAGTAAAAATAAATGGCACATACGAGTCTTGAAGGGTTATCGAACGCCATACGTTGCCACATTGTTGCCCTTCATTGTGTCTGTTACAGTAACCCAATCGTTGCCCTTTCTTGTGTATGGTACAGTAACCCCATTGTTGCCCTTCCTTGTGTCTGTTACAGTAACCCAATCGTTGCCCTTTCTTGTGTATGGTACAGTAACCCCATTGTTGCCCTTCCTTGTGTCTGGTACAGTAACCCCATTGTTGCCCCTCCTTGTGTCTGGTACAGTGATCCCATTGTTGCCCCTCCTTGTGTCTGGTACAGTAACCCCATTGTTGCCCTTCCTTGTGTCTGGTACAGTAACCCCATCGTTGCCCTTCCTTGTGCCTGGTACAGTAACCCCATCTTTGTCCTTCCTTGTGCCCGGTACAGTAACCCCATCGTTGCCCTTCCTTTTAGCTGGTACAGTGAGCCCATCGTTGCCCCTCCTTGTGCCTGGTACAATGACCCCATTGTTGTCCCTCCTTGTGCCTGGTACAATGACCCCATCGTTGTCCCTCCTTGTGTCTGGTACAGTAACCCCATCGTTGTCCTTCCTTGTGCCTGGTACAGTAACCCCATTGTTGCCCTTCCTTGTGTCTGGTACAGTAACCCCATTGTTGCCCCTCCTTGTGTCTGGTACAGTAACCCCATCGTTGCCCTTCCTTTTAGCTGGTACAGTGACCCCATCGTTGCCCCTCCTTGTGCCTGGTACAATGACCCCATTGTTGTCCCTCCTTGTGTCTGGTATAGTAACCCCATTGTTGTCCCTCCTTGTGCCTGGTACAGTAACCCTATTGGTGCCCCTACTTGTGTCTGGTACAGTAACCCCATTGTTGCCCCTCCTTGTGTCTGGTACAGTAACCCCATCGTTGCCCTTCCTTTTAGCTGGTACAGTGACCCCATCGTTGCCCCTCCTTGTGCCTGGTACAATGACCCCATTGTTG